>JAVQJD010007382.1:0-31705 GCA_036023655.1 Nannoperca australis
GAGAGGGAGAGAGAGAGAGAGAGAGAGAAGAAGGTAGAATCATTAAGATGAGAGGGCAAAAGGATTTTAAGCTGTTAAGAGCTGATGAGAGGGGGCAGGTTGGAAAAGGAGATTGGAGAAAAAGAGTGGAAAGAGAATGAGGGGCTGTAAGAGAGATTAAGGGGGGGAAGAGACTGGGAGATAGAGAGAGATGGGGGCAAATAGAGGGCAACCTGCGTGATCTTGCATGCACACGAGAAGAGCAGACAGGCACGCAGCTCAGCGAGGAGGCACGAAGAGAGCAAAATAACTCCTCCTCCCTCTCTCAATCCCTCTCTATCTCCCTCCCCTCCCTTCCCTTGTCTCTGTCTCTCTCCCGTTCCCCACTCCTCTGCCAAATGTGGAGCTCAGCATGACAGCCTTACACGACACGGTGACCTGAGGCCAAGCACAGAGAGTGGGGGGCACATGCAGGGAAAAGGAGGAAGTGGGAGTAAAGGGTAGCGCAGAACATTTGCTGATAGATGAGGATTCCCACTAAAGGATCATTTAAATTATCATTTTAAAAATCGGTTCTGATTTTGGATTATTTCAGGTTTACTGCTCACAGTTCTTGATATAAGGGTCCACAAGCAAAAAAGGTTTGGTGCCACTGGTTTAAACCACATTGAAAGAAACATGGCTTGAGCCAGGATTTCAGACATAATGAGGGCATGAGCGCCTCAACACACACCCTACCACTCTCTCTCTTAAATTATGACTTCTGTTAATTTCATTTCCGAACATGAAGCAGCATCTACTGCTGTTTTAAAGTACAATTCTGGGGACAAATGCTGAAGAATTTATTTATTTATCTTGTCGATCTAAAAGTAGTCCAATTTAAAACATACAGACACAAATACTAGAATGAGCTTATAAAATAATCTCCATGTATACGTTTAAAGGAATAGTTCTGACACTTGTCTTGTCATCACTGAGAGGTTGCCACTGCAGAAGGTCTGGCCAAATAATAGTCCTGCACATAACCCTGTAAAACCGCAACAACATATGATGTGTTAATTACAATGTTTTAGAGGTACTGGTAAGTGAATTCTGTTACCTTTGGTCAGAGCCTAGCCTGGCTGTTTCTCCCTGTTTCCAGCCTTTGAACTAAGCTAACTTATAGCTAACTGGCGGCTGGCTTTAGCTTCATATTTAGCTTACAAGTATGAGAGTATGTGTACAGATATTTATATTCTCAGCAGGAAAACTGATAAGTGTATTTCACAAAATATGGAATTACACCATTAAACCGCCAAACAAAAGAAGATGAAAATAATAAGCACATGAGCTCAGAGTCCTCAGTGGCAGCTAAAGTCAGTAGCATATGGCTGACAGTATAACTATGTCTCTCAGTGCATGTTGTATTGGCCAGAAGTTCTTTAAAGCAGTTGTTTGACATGTCAGTAAATACACTCATTCATTCTCAGACATGAGAGTGGTTTCAATCTTCTCATCTAACTCTCGGGAAGAAAAACAAAAGTGCATTTCCCAAAATGTCAACTCTTTTCAGAAACATTTTGTGTTTAGAAACACAACTGGGATTACAAAGCTGCTTTAATGCATTCTCTAAATTAGTTTCTAATGAATGACATCTATATCATGCTGCCTCTCCTGTTAACCAATTAAACCTCTTTTGGTGAGTATTGATTGGCCTAATGTTTACAGGAATGTCCAGGATGGAGGTTAGCAAACACCATTAGCAACTACACTACTAATACATCTGGATTGACATGATTTTAATGAAGCACACATTCACCAACAGGTCATTATTTCGTTTAGATTCTTTATTTAATCAATGTTACATTAAACTAACATAAATAAAATTTTTATGAACAAAAGGCACACAGTTCAAATATAAACAAAGAACGTCTGTACAGTTTGTCTCAATAAAACATGTCTACTGTCTCTGAGGGAGAGAGCGGTCCAAGAGAGATGAGTTTCAGGGGGTTTGTTGACATAATGCTACAGCACCGCCGCCGCTGCAGCAGCATAGAGTCTCAGCGTGAAACTGTACACTCTTCAATCCCCCGTGAGGAACTAAAGCGGTGGGCGCGAAGGCAAAAACGCCAACCAGGAACAGCACTGGCTTCATGTGAAACCTCTGCCTGGAGGTTCACAGTATGTGGATGTCCATTTGTAAATGTCCCACTGAAACTCATGTCCATTGTCTGTTTGAAGAGGCCACAAGATTCATGTCCACTAAATTAAAAGATTCAAACACGCAACACATAGACTTGAAAAAAAAAACGTATGGGCCGGAGGCTGGGTAAACACTCACATGATTTTTGTAAGAGAATGACGGGGGTCAGTGTTGCCATGGTTTCTCTATGGAAGCGTTTGATTGGTTGGTTTCTGCTTCCTCAGAATAATACGGCCAGTTGGTCATTCACAGTACTGGCAGGACGCTAACTGTCTACTACAGCCTTTGTCCTGATGTGGAACTGAGCTCATATACAGCCATACGACTAAGTAAAAATGATAAGAGGATTAGGTTTGGTTTGCATCTGCTCCAGATCAGTAAGGTAGATAAAATCTGTTTTGCGTCCCATGATCATCATTAGGCTCCTGTTACTAGATAACAAAGCGTGGGATTTGAGACCAGTCATTTCTGTTGTGATCGCAGCTGTTGTCAGTTGTCATCCACCTCTGAATACTGGATGAAACAGGCGTCGTCCTTTACTGGTCCAGTTTTGTCTGTGCCTGTTCCTGTTCATCCGGTCTGGACCAGTCTGTTGTTCCTTACTGCAGTTTAGTCTGAGTATTTGCAAACACTTGGCTAGTTTTAACCCGTTTAGAGCAGCGGATGGGTGAATTTTAGTCTAACAAAGTGATTCCAATAGAGTTGGTTAAAGCAACAGTCATCAAAAAGTAAATGTCAGCTTGTTATTGATCTACACTGTTCCTTTTCATCTTAAGCTGCAAACTCCACCCATCTCGCACCTCAACAGACTACAACAAACTATGAGTAAGTATTTGCAAATACAGACAGACCCAGGTCTGATCCAGGGCTTAGATGGCAACAGTGCTGGGTACCTCCTCGTACTGAATGATAAAGTAAGGGTAGCTCTGGTCATCGTTGAAGATGACATAGATCTGAGGGTCCACCCAGTTGTCCACACAGGAGTCAAAAAGGTCACTGGAGGGGTCACGAGGGTTGATGGGTGGAGGCCGCCGCATGGAGGGATTTCCTACAGTAAATCTGCATAAACATAAAAAAGAGGACAGACACATGGTTAGTTATGTGGTTGGGGCTATTTATAGTCATAATGGTGAGCAATGGGCTTTGAATTTCCCTGTTTTTATGAGGAAAAACAGATTTCCATTCAGTTCTGCTGAGAAATGTACCATCTAAAAGAAGACTCTTCTAAATTTAATGATTACAAGCATGCTGCTACTCTGTGTTTTAGGGCACCTTAAATAATATAGGCATATGCTGTAAGTGCATGAAATAACTGTACTTTAAGTATATGAAATGAGCCAGTGCACTGCAACCAGTTTGTTTTTCCTCTCTTAAATATTCATGTCAAGCCCTGAAGACCTGTAATCCATCAATCATTGTACCCCTTTCTCTGGGGTCGTAAATAAAACATTAAAATAAGAACATTTTCAGCTACCGACAAAGGCGAGAGACATTAAAGAGTCTGTGTGCCAGATATGGTTTCAGGCAGGAGAGTTAATGTCTTTATTGGTCCCTGCTCAGGTCTAGAAGCAATGTTGCTGTCTGTGCCATGGAACAGATTGAACCCAGGTTTGGTATTTCGAAATATGTAAAGCTGGTGATGAATGTGTGTTCAGACAAATCAGCTGTTTTACATGTGTGGCTCCAGATTTGACTCGCATTTTAAGGAATGGGAGTAGAATGATGCACAGCATGGCTCAACGATGGTTTATGGAAAAGAACTTCAGGATTTCCATGATGCATAAATTAATGCTCAATGCAAAATGAATGCACTAAGAGCGAGACAGGTCAAGATAGGGTCAGAAAGACAGGCGTGTGCTGGGGGGAACATACTCGTCAAAAAAACACCAAACAGCTCATTTAGGGACAATAAAACAATGAATAATAATAAATACTGGATACATAAGGCCTCAGTTCAGCATTTACAGCATGTCACTTCCAGCTAACACAGTAAACCAAAGCACGATGTCCTACATATGCCAGTAGCACTAAGAAAATTGTGCTTTTATATTGTGTTTATACTGTGGCAACTATCCCTTTAATATCTCTGGTTGCATTAGGTTGTTGCTGGCTGTGTTTTATGGCAATATTGGGTTTATAGGATTTGGCATCTATGTGATGTAACTTCACTGCACTTACATTTCCATTTGGCTATTTTAATCTACAAAGGGTTTCTTAATTGAACGTTCTAAAAATGTCCTACATTACCATATATATGTTTTGTTGTTATTTCGTGTTATAAAATTACAAATGCTGTCTTATTAAAAAATCACTGGCCCCTAATAAAGGGTTTTTTGCAGTGATGAAGTTGCAAGTAGAACGACATGTGAAACCACTCATCCATAATCCAAGAAGAAAAAATGTTTCCCACTATCAGCTTGTTAACTACAGCACCCACACACACCTGCCAGTGAGGACTTTGGCCAGGAACATGCAGTGGACTCCTTTGGGTGAGCGCTTGGAGAAGTTGTGAGAGTAGACAGCCTTGCGGGCGAAGTAGGAGCCCTGGCCGAACATGGTGGCGTGTTTGCCGCAGACTCGGGGGTCGAAGTTGTGCTTGCAAATGCCCTCCACCACGTCGGCCGAGGTGCCGTGGAAGAGGTGGCGCTCACTCAGCAGCCGGTCCATCTCTGACATACGCCGCGACATGTACTCCTTCTTCCTGTTAGAGCAGAGAGAGATGGAGGTTGAGATGGGATTGGTTGATGAAATTAACTGCTTTTCAGTGCTTTTAATTCCTTAATTTGAACTAGACGAAATATACTAACATGATAAAGTGTATATTGATGAAAATGAAATCTTTAATAAGCTGATGCACAAAGACAGGTCATCGCACAGGTGATGAATTAGAAAACAGTTGGGAGCGGTCCTGTTATTTCTATTCAAAAGTTGTGATTAAGGTCTTGTTTGCTCTTGAACCGGGTGAGAACATTGGGCATAATCTGTTTTCTTGAGTAACATGCGAGCATGCACGCACGCACAGTTCGTTTGATGCAAGGGGATCAACCAGGCATGCAGCGGCAAAAGTGCTTCGAGACAGAACCTGTGATCCAGGCATGACCTCCAGTGACCCCGCAGCTTGTGACCTGATGCAGACCGAGACTGCACACACTCAAGCAAGAAAACACACACACTTTAATTTCCTACCATCCAATTTCATCCCACATTTTAGGATGAAGCTGCTCAGCTTCCTTTGACATCAACAACCAGCAATTCACATGCCAATAAACACACACGCACGCAAACAAGCAGTTATGGTTTTCTTGTCAGAACCCGAGTGTGAGAAGAGGAAATAAACTTGCACTCAGAGAGGACATCACTTTCAGAATCAGTGACACACACGCACACAAACACACACTGTCAGTCATTGTGAAACCGTGTGGTACCAGACGGTGTTGGAGAGTTTAACTGTCACAGCTGATACGACCTGCCCTGCTCTAACCACAGCGGTAGGCCACTGTGCTCGCGAAAGGAACATCATCATCACCAACCATCCCTTCATCCGCCGTGTTCACACACCACCGTCGGCCCACTCTCACAAAGTCCCACACAGCTGGGCCCATTTGCTCTATTTTCTTTCCCCTCATCTCACATTGTTCCTCATTCAATGTTTGTTGTTAAGAAATGTTGTTTTCTTCGTGTTTCTGTTTGCAAGTAAATATGCAGCTGTGTCTGAAACATTCAACAACAGAGATCTGGACAAAAAGGTAAACAATACATTTTGTACCAAAAGAGGAACCAAATAATTGAACACAATGGAAACCATGCTGCATTAATATTTGGGTACAACTTTAGTACCACTTTGGCTTCACATTATTTGATATAAACACAGATATGAAAGAGTCGCTTCTGTGCAAATAACCTAAATACTATCTCAGGTCAAATCTCCTGACAATTAAAACAAATCACTATCCAACTAACTAAATAACCACCACTTCAAATCATACCATTCTCATGACATAGCAGATGGTGGTGATTTCAGCAGAGTTACATTCAATAAAACAACCACTGTTGTCATATGTAACAACATGTAAAAGGAAACAATGCACTCAAAAGAGGCGAAGACACTCAGACCTATCGATAGTAAACCAGCTGAACCTGATAGAAATGTTTCCTCTGTTTTGTTTTAACATAGTGTCATGGGTACTGATTATGATTAGTGTGAAGTGATTCATGGTTTTGGGGTTAGATTAACAGATGATATCTCCAGCAATGAGGAAGTGCTTCTGCTTCTTGGCTCACCTCTTGTACTTCTCCCAGAGGAAGGGGTTCTGAACACGCATGATCTTGATGATCCTGAACTTTGTCTCCGACACGGTTTTGTGGAAAAGGCTGTACACTGTCCGGAAGCTGCGGTCTTCTCGTGAGACCGGCACCTGTAGGAAGTCCTGGCTCATCGTCATGGGCAACCATGTCTCCGGAAAAAGGCTAGGTGGGTTGCTGGTCGTCGGCGAGAGAGGATGCGGCGTGGAGAGATCCATGGATGATGAGGAGGAGGAGGAGGAACAGGGGAGGGGAGATGAAGAGAGGCCGCTCAAAGTCCTAGAAAGAAAGAGAGAGCGAGACAGAATAGGCATTAGATATTTGGTTAGATAAACATTTATAAACCCTTTAGTAGATTCACTTCCAATGATGGTTGAGTTTAACAGCAATAAAATACATACTGGACGTCTTCATTAACTGGAAGTGCCTACACTTTTACACTTCCAATTCATTAATCCCAATCACTTGCTAGTAAGTCTGGAAGCTTTACATCAGTGCTCAATAGTTCAGCGCAGCATGTAAAATGTGAAATCTTTCAATTGAGGAGAACGCAATTCAACATATATACAGAATAATAATGAGTTCTGATTTATTCAGTGTTAGATGGAGCACTGATTTCCAGCAGCAGATTCAATAACCTTTTATAAACTCAACTCAACTATCTAAACTCTAATAACCGTCTCAGAGGTTTGTTTTTATTTTCCATATAAATAATACCAAACGACATTGTTCTTTTCCAGGAAACTTTACGAAAACAGAAAACATTATGAAATTTCATATCCATAAAATTAGGCACTGCCTACAATGTATTTACCTTTGTTCTTTTGACACCTTTGTTTTTGACAAAATGTTCAAAAAGTAGGATCAACCACATTATTACTACCCGATTTATTTGTCTATTTTTCAGCTATGGCAGCTATACTATATGTAGGGATACTTTTCTAACAGATATAAATAAATGATAATGAAAACTGTGACCACATGAAGTCTAATAAATAAATACATACTGTTGTACTTGTACTATAACCCTCTCTTTCTGATAGACCTTCACATACACTATCTCCCATGAATCTCTGCCAGTTAAAAGCACTATCTGGAATGATGAGGTCTGGAGCACATGTTTTGTAGCACGGTGCAGCAAGTAATGTTGAAATGTTTCCTGATCTGTGCTCCAGATTTCATTATTCCATATAGTGCCAGTGGCCATCCCTGCTGAGGGTGAAGAAAGCAGCGTCCCAAGGCTGGTTTATTTTTAGTAAATGAAAGCATCAACCACAAGCTGTATATCACAGCACGCTACATAGCTCTGCTCCTTCCTGCAGCCTCACTCCCATGTGTTTCCAATCAAAGCTGCATCCTAACGTAAAACAAAAGCGCTGTGTGATGAACCGACACGTGTACGCTTCCAAAATCCTATCCCACCAACTGTCAACAATGACATCACTGCGCTGCGGAGCGGCTCCACAGCAGCCGTCAGCCGACACCGACCAAACAAAACAGCAGGGCTGCGCAAAAATGAAACCCAGACACCAAACAAGACAACAGCGAGGCTGAGGGGGGAGGGAGAGACAGGAACAAGAACAAGAGAGGGGGAACAATAAAAATGCCAATCATAAAAGTGACTAACGAAAACTATTGTGTCTGGCATTTGAGTCAATAACAGTGGTTTGGCTGTCAAGTTATCACTCCAAGAGTAAAAGGTGTTAGCCCCATCAGCCATAAGAGAGAGAGTGCGTGTGTGTGTGTGTGTGTGTGTGTGTGTGTGTGTGTTGTCAAGAGACTGCGATCAGCGTGACTTTGAGTCAGTGCGACAGTTTTTCTCATCTCTTTTCTCTCTCTGTTATCTTGTCTCTCCGGTCTTGATCTCTCTCTCTGCAATCGATGTCTCTATTCCCTGTGTGCTTTGAAGAGATCACAGACAGCCTGCTGCAGAAAACAAGTGTGAAATGAAAAGGGACAGATAACAAGAGAATGATGGGGTTGAGGGGGAGAAGGAGAAAAAGGGAGAAAAGATTGGGACAGATAACAGATAATGGGAGGGGAGAGAGGGAGGAGGTGGCTGAAAATAACATCATCAGGGCGAAGGAGAGGGAGGGAGGGAGCAAGGGAGAGTGCCAATCAAGCTAATGACCTCAACCTCTAAGCCTAGCACAGATTGTTCCACACACACACACACACACGTTTTGGTCACTTGGGAGGACACTGCACTGACCTACATACATTCCCCTGGAAAGAAAAACAAGTATATTTCACCAAAAAACAAATGTTAACAATAAGATTGTAATGGTTTGCCTAGATGGGACCTGCTTTCGTCTCCATAATGTGACTGTGTGATTTACTGAAGTGCGCACACAACAAACAGATGAAACATTCCCAGGAACAAATCCCTCGGTCCAAATTCCAGCTCCCCACAGTCACATTTCACACTCCTTCACTCACAAGCTCTACTTTGCTGTGCACCCAGTCTGGAAACCATTTAGACATCTCTCTCTGCCCCTTCAGCGTGCTCTCAGTCTCACTCTCTGAACATGCTGTCTCTTTCTCCCTCGTTCCTTCCTCCATCTAATTTTCTCTCCCTTTCCTCCATCTCCTGCTCTCCCATTTTGTCTTCTCCTGTCTGTCAGGCCCTGCAGGAACAGCTCGTGCTAGCGTTCGCTCTGTGCGGGACACTGGCAGGACACCGCGACAGCAGCCTGCTTGGCAAAGGAAGTGAAAAATTCTGCAAATGGGGTGAGATGACTCCACTTGTTTCCAATCTGGTATCACTTGTTTCAGGAATATCACTGAGGCGAGTGCAGCGAGGCAGATCACTTCTGAAAGATGAAAACTCTGAACCCATTCCTATATCTTCTAGAAAAGAAGTGGACAGATCTCATCTCTTTAAAACAATTAAGGACCCATTTAAATAATTTCAGAGGGGCTTTCCTGAATTGCGAGGGCACACTGGACTTAATTATTTTGTGTTTCTCCTTTCACACTTTCTTTATCCGTTTGCTCTCCCACTCTCTGTGTATCTCTTGTCCTCTGTCTCATCTGTTTTCATTTGCCTCGTTATCTTATTTTCCGTCTGTCTGCTTCAGGCCAGTTTTGCTTCTGCACAGGGCGGCTCCTGTGTCCTGGTGATTCTGTTAGATTTGCCAGAAAATCTAAAGTGTTAATATGGGCTTCAGGTTCAGCTCAGATTGCCAACAGGCAACACTACTGGAATGGATTAAAATGTGAATGTTGTGTTCAGGGGCTTTTGAGTATTCAGTCCTGACTGCGACATTAGCATTGTGTACCGACCTCTGTGTGCCTGCCTGTCTCCAAACAGGGACATGGGACACTTATAGAACACAGAGAGCCACAGGGAGACAGTGTATCACATACTGAAGAGCCAACTTTGTGTGTGTGTGTGTGTGTGTGTGTTGCCAGGCACTAAAATCAGGGACTTTGTTCTAATATCCACTGTGGCTTCATATCTAAAATACTGAATGTTCTCCAACAAGGTTGAGATCTGAGTGCTAAACGATCGGTGAGGCTCTGCCAGAGAGTACAATGGGAACTAGAAGGTGCACTGAAAGATAGAGACAAAGAGAAATGAGATCAATCAAGTGAATTACCTCTACCTCTTACTGAGGACTAACTGTTCCTGACACTTTGCCTTGCTATTAATTAGCAATTCTAAACCCCCATGCTTAGCAGACTGCTTTGTTATCCTACACAGAGGTTAACAGACTGCTCAAAAACAATACTTTTTTGCATCCAAATAGCTTCCATATCGACAACACAGAGCACGTTTGAAACTTAGCTGGCCGGTTCATGACGTCCTTAATGTGACGAGAACATTGGCGGAAACGAGAGTCTACAGCTTGACGTCAGCATGCTAATATGCTCTCAACTGCAACGGTAACACGATGATGTATGCATGTTCACCATCTTACTTTAGCAAGATAGCATGCTAACAGTTGCTAATTAGCACAACGCATAACGTATAGCTGAGGCTGATAATTTGTTTTGCAGACTTGAATGTCTCCACAAACTTTAATTGCAATCCATCCAAGATCTGATCGATACTGGGCTGACAGACAGAACAGTGCCATCCCTAGAGCCACGCTCCTTGCATGGCTAAAAATAAACTTCTGGATCAGTAGCGTTCAGGGTAGGTCTCTATATCTGCATACCTCCTTATTTTCCGAGCAGAGGGGATAATGAAATCCAGAGTTGAATGTCTTTACTTACTGTAGGAAGGGTGTAAGCATTACAGAGGACATGAACATGGGCCGCTTCTTGATCTGACGTCTGAACCCGAAGACCGCGTTCTGCTGGAAGCCCTCCCTGATGTTGAGGATATACTGGTTCTGGAGCGTAATGAATCGCACCTCCTTAAGACCCCTCGAACTCGCCTCCTCTATGAGCTTTACCACCGGCTGCGGAGAAGAAGATGTAGATATGGAAGAAAAGACATGAAGAGTTTGGATTCAGTTGTTTTATACAGTTGACTGTTCTGCATTTTCATTCAACAGATGAAGGAGGAAGAGAGTGATTACTGAGGGAAATAGTCAGTGAAGTGTAGTGAAATGTTCAAATAACAAAAAGCCAAGCTGATAACGAGTGTCGTTGTGAGACAAACTCACACATACACACAGGGAGAAAACAGTCAGTGTTTACTGATTTGGTGAAATAAATTGCAATCGGCTGGGGACAGCTGTGTAAGAGGTGTGTAGGTGTCTATATGTGTGTGTGTGTGTGTGTGTGTGTCTAAATCGATCCCATCACAGCGGCTAGACAATCGATTGGTGTGGGCAGCGTTAATGCATCTGACCTCATGTTCATAGAGCGTACAAGCGCACACACATAAACACACTCACCTCAGAGTATTCCCTCCAGCCAAAGTTGTCTCTGCAGTAGTACTTCCACACTGTGTGACAGCTGGGGGTGGGGTTTGGGTTCGTTGTGGGCGGGGGCAGAGGGCTGGCGGGAGTGGTCAGTCGTCGGACGCGGTCAAACTCCAGGTCACACACTCGCATCGCCCCGAAGTCTAGAGAAAACGCTCGACCACTGAAACACAAAGATAAAATCATTGTAAAATAACGTGTCTGCTGCCGTCAGAGGGAACAAAACATCATGCAGAATCACACGGCTGGCTAACATGTGGCTATGGCACGGTGACCTTGTTATTAAATTGTCACAGTTTACATTTCCATCTGCAGCCACATGTCTGGTCATGTGGCTGCTGATGAAACCTTAATTTAACCCGAGTGCCCTGGAGCAAGACGACCAAACCTCTAATTGCTCACTCGGTATGAGTCACACAGCATCAACTACATGACTTACATTTCCACACGTAAATGTGCAGAGAATATAAACAAATAAGACATTCATGATCAAAACATTTTATTTATTCACAGTCACACTGAAAACATAAATGTCACTGTTATGACTCACATATTAATCTTGTCTTAATAACAGCTCTTCAAAAGCTAAAACGGACCCAAATCTAGGAGACAAGCTTTAAACCAGGATGACGTAAGGGAGACTTCCAAGAAATGTGCTGCTTCTGCTGTTTCATTATGTAGAATGACGGTTTGGTTATAGGATTTGGGGGATATTCGCTTATTTGCCTTCTTGCCAAGAGTTAGATGAGAAGATTGATACCACTATTAGACACGAGAGTGGAATCGTTCTTCACATGTAACTCTCAGCAAGAAAGAGAATAAGCGTATTTCCCATAACATCAAGTTGTTTCTTCATTGCTTTGCCTCTCCTTTTTGTGACACTGACATTTGTCATTTTGCCAGCAACTTTGTAGAGAGGTCATCGGTCAGGTCAATGAATTTGTAGCTAGCAGAGACTCTGTGCTCAAGGACACAGCAAAAGATGAATGGTAAAACAAGGGGGTTAGCATGGGCTCTCTGTTAGCATCTGCTAAGTGTTAGCATCTGCTAAGTAAATAAATGGTGGAAACGCATAATGCCATCATGTGCATACAACCTCCCTTAACCCCTCTCTGTCTCGACAAGCGTGGGTCAAAACCCCATTGTGTGTGTGTGTTTGTGTGTGTGCATCAGTCTCCCCACATTAGTCCTCCAAAGGGCCTCTGGCAAATCCTTTCTGGGTCAGACATACTACTCACATAAATGTGGGCATCATACTCTGGCACGCTATGCCATGGATGGCAGACAGACAGACAGACAGATAGACACACACACACATATGCACATATACCACATACACACAGAGACATGCAAACTTTGCAAGACACTTACACGGGCAAAACACACAAAAACATGCACGCAACCCGACAGTGTTAATGGGATCAATGATTTTTGCAGAGAAACTAATTGGATGTAATGTCAAAGGTTAGACGTGACGTGAGGATGTGTCTGGAAATGTGTGGGTGTCTAAAGCAGGGGCGTGTGTGTTCTGGTAATGTGTGTGCTTCAGGTGTGTTCTAAATAAAGCGCATGAATTACAGCCTTTAGATTTTTGCCATCTCAAACACATAGAAGCTGAGCGGGAGTGTGTGGACCTGACGAGGCATTAGTTTAACAGAAGTGAAACCTCATATTATAATGGGGTACACTGTATACAAGTATTCAGTTTCATCTACAGTAAGTGCAATTACTGGTCACTGAGGTTACACACACACACACACACACACACACACACACACACAAGTTTCGTCCAGGAAGGTGAGAGGTGCAGAGTCATTTCCCAAAAACATATATGCACACTGACACAAATACTACTTATAAACACTGTATTTTCAGTCTGTGTTTCTGCCAAGTCATGGAGTGACTGCAACTCTGTTAAGAGGAAGTGAAATAGGAATTCATTCAATGAGCATGAGCAGAAACAAAACAGTAACTCGTGTGACTCACTGGTTATCAGATCACCAGACTGCCAGAAAGACCATGCAGGCAGATAACGCAGATGTCCATCAGCTATTGTTTTCTGAACAAGTAAAAAATGATGTTTCAGTTTAATGCAAAAGAAACAGAGAATTAAATTTGAATATTAAAAGGCAGAGAGATAGTAGAACAGAGAAACAGAAGAGAAAGCATGATGGAAATAGGCGCTACAAGAAAAGGCAGGGACGCAGAACGATGTGAAAAGAAAGAAAACTGAAAATGTAGCAGAAACAAATTAAATGTAAAAACAGTCCGTCCATTATTTCACCTCTGGTCAGACCGTTCAGCCTCTTTTGCTCACTTTGTTTTCTTAATTTTCTTTCCCTGCTCTGTTCCTGTTTCACTGCTTTTGTCTGTCTCTCCACACAACTCTGTTCTCTGTAGCACCTGCATGGCCCTCTCTCTCTCTCTCTCTCTCTCTCTCTCTCTCTCTCTCTAGCTGTCTCTCAGTAAAGAACAGTTTCTGTCTGCAACAGCTTCTCTATATGTGTGTGCATCATAAGTGACTCTCGAGTTCACACACACATTTACGTTCAGGTTTTATTATGAGGAAGTTAAGTGAACTTTGTAGCATTGATAGGCAACCTCACAGCATCGCTGATTACCTCTGCCTCTCTCTCTTAAACACACACACACACACACTCTCTCTCCAGAGAGGTCAGTCGGTGGTTCTCAAAGCCTTTCACAAAGTCATTTTCCCTTCCGTCGCTCCCAGACTAGTTTGTGCTGTTCTAAAAATAAAATTCCGCTGGTTAAATTAAGTGCACTGAGATTCGGTGCTTTCAGTGTGGAGGCCAATCAAAAGTTGGAAAGAGACGCAAGGCACGCCCACTCTGGCAAAGTCGACACTTTCAAGACCATGCTTGAAATGTCGGGCTGCTCCAAGGCGCGCACACACACACACACACACACACACACACACACACTAAAGTCAACTGAAAATGCATATGTGAAGAGCAGATTTGGAGAGGCTGTTGACTTGGGAGAGGTGTTTGCATGCTATAGGTTAAAGGAGAAGGCCCTTGAGCAAAACAAGTGATGCTGAAAATGCACCAAACCTGCTCTGTTCTTGCACCAGGCAGCTCCCAAGTGTGAATGTGTGGGTGAGTGCTGAATGTGGGAGCAGGGTGTTGCTGAAAAAAATAAAGGACCAAAAAAAAGCAGGTTCAGCAAAACGTTACCCTGGATAAATAAAGGTTAAGAAAACTGACTGCAGTCAAAATGGCTGTTAATCCCCTACACTGCCTTGAGCGGGTGTGCACACACACCTTCAAACTTTCTCACTAACCTAACCTTTCTCACGGCTGCACACACAAGGACCCGCATACCAGCATCAGTCATGCTGTTGTCAACGTCACAGGCTAGAAAAAACAACAACATGAGCGCTCTCACTCTCGCACACACACACACACACACACACATTCTTTTGAGAGATCCATGAACACACGCAATATTCATCCAGTCAAGCCTTGATAAGTCAGTCAGTCAACCAAGTCTGCTGATTATGGCTTTTTTCCCCTCACACACCAACACACACACACTCACACTCACACGCGGACATTACCTTGATGTCATGGAGATGTGTTATTTCCTCATGTTTGAGCTATTCACCTTCCAGTTATCTATTTAAATGTGCTTCATTTGATTTTGTCCTTTAGCTCTGAAGGCCACGAATAACAAGAAGTCAATTGCACACACACAAAGGGAACAGGAAGAAATGTACGTCTCCTGCATGTCATGGACTGTTCCTGTTAGAGCGTGTCTCTGTCCTCGTCTGCAGCAGATCATTAAGCTCATAGTTAAGGTGCCCTCTCTCTTAGCCCTTGAACCTTCTCTTTGAAATTTTTAAACTCTTCCTAGGGTACAAAGCATAAAAGGAAACAGATGTAACGTGGGAGGATAAATGAGTTGACATTAAAAAATAACACTTAGCGAGACTTAAAAAAGAGAAGAGATGAGATGAAGAAATGTAAAACACCAAAAAAGTGATAAAACATGCTGCTTGAGGCACAGCACACAGACGTCTCCACATCTCTTATGCCTCTTTAGGCCCCAAAGGGACAATTGAGGAATGAAAAGTGATACAAAGAACGAGAGAAAGGGAGTAAAAGAGGGGTGAGACAAGGAAACGGAGGGCGAAAGATCCAGTGAGGATTGATGATGATTACATAGATAAAGGAGGAAGAGGAAGAAAAAAAGATGGAGACACAAAGGCCGACTCTGAGTAATAAGAGAGGCAGAGAGACCCAGACCTCGCCCCACTGATTCATGGCATGGGTTGTCTGACACGTTACAGCCACACACGCACACATGGGCTCATTCAGTCTGATTATCTCGACACCGCCTCTTTTCTCACACACACTCACCACACGCAAACAAGCTCTCATAGACACAACCCTGCTTGACTTTCTTTGATTCGTGACACAATGAGGTTACTCTAAATCCCCCCCGATATAAACACACACACACACACAGACACACACACACACACCTTGGTGTCAGGTCGCCCTGCCCTCGGTGCTCTGTGACTCTTTATGTCAGTTAATGACAGACAAGGCTTTTATCACCTGGCTGACAAAGACTCCCTCTCTCATACACACACATGAAAAATGTGTGCTTCGTCATGGTTACACAAAGAAATCAGCAAGAAGGCCCCAGGCCCCAGGCCCCAAGTGCCCCCCCCCCCACACACACACACACACACACCATGCAAATATTAGATGATATCTGCCTAATTATAGAAGAGTTGGTTCAGACATTGTGTTTTCCTGTAAATAACAAACATCCCGTAATCCTCAAGTCAGCAGTCAGCCAAAGAGAAATAACTTTGAATTTTACCTTTATAAATATTCTCTCTCTCTCTCTCTCTCTCTCTCTCTCTCTCTCTCTATCACACACACACACACACACACAACAGCACAGCATAAATATGTTAAGAAGCGACTGTATAGTCGAAGATTATCACAGTATAACTTTTGGAAGCGATGACTGTGACATTCCTCCTTACTGCAGTTCATGACAAAGGCGGATTAGCCAGACTTCCATTCCTGCTTATCATATGGATGGGATTAACCTGCGCTATGGATCATACCCACATGGGAACAGCTCAGCACAGAACACACACACTCACATACACTACAATGGGCTGTACAGGACATAATCAGATTCAGACACACAAAAATGGCGTACACTCCTTCTCTTCCGCACACACACGGCAGAAGGCAAAACAGGCCTGTGTTGCCATACCGACAGCAGAGCTTGTTAAATCATCTGCTGCTCTTTAGATCACTAATGATGTTATCATTTGGCTGTGGTAACCACAGTAATGCCTTTACTATCTGTGAGTCTGTGTGTGTGTGTGTGTGTGTGTGTGTGTGTGTGTGTGTGTGTGTACCTGCGTGCATGAAAAGGCAGGCTGGGTTGCGTCTCTAAAGAAAAGTATCAAAAGAGCTCTCACACACACCCAGTGCAACACAAAGCTTTACAGTAAATGACCGAACGGAGTGCTGAATAACCAGAACAGCGTGAACACTACGCAGTTTAGTGACTTTCCTGTTTGTGTGTCAGCTCTCAGAGCACCAAACCAATACAGTGTTTACCCAGCGTCAACTTATAACCTAACAGAAACAATTCCATAATATTCACATCCACTAGAGACAGGTCAACCATCTAGTTTCCGCCCTAGCCTGTGGTGTAAATAAACTGTGGATTAAAAGAGGACAACAATAGAATAAACCAGGAATTAGCCAGTGTTTACATAGATGAATGGCTAAACATGCAAAAAACCTACAAACCTGAGTGTTTTTTACCAGAGAAGTCACGTGTTTCAGGAAATAAAAACGTTTTTTTTAACCGTCATGTTACATTTTTTACGCTGTGTTTCCACTCTACCATTGTCAAACAGTCAAACCTGTTTTTAGTTTCAGGTTTTTAAATCTTCTAATACACATTCGTCAGGCTTTTATGCCTTGAAAACAAGGTACTTTACTAGAAAATGTTGAAATGCACTCCAAAAGAAGCAGCAGGGAGGGTTAGGATAAAGAATAGCCATGATGAGAATGTGTTTCATAGTTACAGACCTGACAGGTGAGTTTTAACATGGGCTGATGCCTGGGCTGGTATAATTAAGTGGAAATGAGTGTGAATACAGTGATTGTCTAGCTTGTAACAAATCTTGGAAGTGTGTCAAGAGGGCTTCAAAAACAAATGATCAGAGAATATGTCTGAGTCAGACTCAACTTAATAAAATATCACATATAATCTAAATCACCATCTATAATAGCTTGTGTACAAACCACAAACAAATACAAATATCTGTGCAGTGTAAAATGTTTAGTGCACATTACAAACTAAATGACAGTGACACTTCGCTTCAATGTGAAGGAAAATATTCGTTATTAAGGACAACAAAATACTGCTGCAATATTGTGGCATGTCCAGTTTCTACTGGAGTTTCAGTCGAGTGAGCCAGATGGTCCAGTCCGACTGTCTGAGAGCGCAACACACTCCAAAGGCCTCTGAAGAATTTGGGTTCACACCACCAGGTGCATATCCTGTTGGTGGAGCAATATGCACTTTGCAGAGAGTTTCAGTTGAAAACATGAGTCAACATGTCAAACACATACAAATCTTTGTACACACACACACACACACACACACACACACACACGCAAACCTGTTTGTGTGTGTGTACTGTCCACACAGACATAAACAAAGTCAAACACACATGGCCGCTCAAAGGGCTCAGTTAATCCTGAAGTACCTGATGATGTGGACGTAGTTGATGGTTCGAGGGTATAATGGCATGAAGCTGTGTTTACACGTTAAATTTACTTACAAAACATTACGAGAGCATACTTGGAGTGAGAATATAATAGTTGGCATGCAAATTTGGCATTTTACAGCTTTAGTTTCCTTAAAGACACGTCTACGCCTTCATCAAACAATGACTATCTGCCTGTTTGCTGATTATGGGACAAGTGTGCCAGTTCAACGGCTTAACTAACAGCCTGCTTCCTGCAACTGCAAATGTTACAAGAGCTGAAACGCTGTCAATTATTTTTGCAACTATTTTGATAAGCAATTAAATGAAATAGCAAGTCCTATTTCAAACAAACATTGTCTAGTTCCAGCCTCTCAATTGTTAGGATTTTCTGCTTTTCTTTAACTTATGTGATAGCAAGCTGAATATCTTTGGATTTTGGAGTCTTGGTCAGACAAAACAAGACATTTGAAGATGTCACATTGGGCTTTAAGAAATACTGATTGTGAAAAACAGTACAGGTCAAGCAATTAATTGAGAAATAATTTGGCAGATTAATCAGTAATGAAAATAAGTATTAGTTGAAGCCCTAAACGTATCAGAGTAATTATTTATTTATTACTATTTATTACTATTATATATGTATATACATATATATATATATATATATATATATATATATATATATATCAGCCACTTATAATGGGATAAGATATGAAATCAAGGCTGAAAGGACTTTGTCATATGGGCTACTGTGGAGGGAACATCTTCAGTCCTGTATATACTAAACATGAATATAAACAGAACGAACGATAAGCAAGTTGTGTTTAGAATAAAGTCAACAGAGTCCATCAACATGCTCATTGTGCGTGAATGTGCCTGCATATTGTACACTTTAACAGGAAGCGGTGCATGCTCCTTTATGTCAATGGGGGCTTGCCAAGTGCTTGCATGTATGTGTGTCTATGTGGGTGTGTGAAAGAGTGAAAGAAAGGTTTATCTCTGTCTGCTAAAAGGCGTGCGTGTGAGCACTGCAAGCCACTGAGCTTCTCTGTGCAGCAGATTCGTGTGAGCATCTGCGTGCCAAGCTGTGTATGTGTGTGTGTGTGTGTGGGTGTGGGTGTGTGTGTACAGTGGAGTGCATGTCTATGACTGAGGGAAGGAGAGAAGCTGCCAAGTGCGTCTGTGTCAGTGACCGCACAAGGCAACTGAGGGTCATGGAAGTTCACAGCCTTCTGTCGTGAGTGCTGTAAAGGCTGGTTTGGACGGAGCTCCAGCCAATCACAGGGCAAGTTCAGGAGCAAAGAAATACAGGAAATAGATAACCAATATCAGGGCTGGGAGTTGGAGTGGCGTGTCTACACAAGGGCATGATAGCTGATATGATACACATTAACTAGAAGACACGTGAAGGCCAAAACAGACACGAGTTAAGGACTGACATGCACTTAGACACTAGTATTAATAAGCCACATTTACTGCGTTAAGAATTGTGAAAGTGCCGTCCATCAGCCACACATGTACAGAACAGCTGTAGCGTCAAAGCTTTCAGTTTGTCACCGGCGGTGAAACCAAAAAGGAAGTTTGGGCCGAGCTCTACTGTTTCCAACACGCCGAACAAAACGTGCTTATCATTCACAAGCAGCCTATCAGCTTACTGCACCATTGTTGCCATGTCACAAGTGTCAAATATTTGTTAGGTAGGTCTACTCGGGACATGGCAACAATGTACCTATCATTTACCACACAACAGCCTTTTCAGCAGTACTTACAGCCCGACAGTGTACCGGTGTGGATGCAATGTCCTGTATTATCCACTTCTATTAATCCAGTGACAGGATTGTGTCAGAATTTTTTATATTGTTCTCCTATAATGTTATTAAATGTCCATTAATTTCTATTTAGACATTATTAGAAATAACATTTAAGTGTTGTCGTCCAAATTAAACAGAAGTGTTGAAAACCGGGGCACGAATAAAGGTTTCGGTTCCTATCTTGAATTGATTGAACTGACAGAGAACCGACCCCAGGCAAAGATCCAAAACAGAAATACAGAAACGCTCTGTTACCGCTTCCCTCCTCAGTAGGATCCTGTATCTAACCAGAGGCCATACAGTATACGAGTATAATATAATACAGCATGCAGGTTGCAGTAAACACCATAGAGGGATACTTACTGGAACTTGAGCCTGACTTGCTCATTGTCAGGGTTGCAGTACAGTCTCTCCAGCTGTTCCTGGGAGTCATCTGCTATGCTCTGCCATGTCTGACTGCTGCTCCAGCGGATCTGCCAGTAGTAGGGCAGGACAGTGTGGTGGTGGGCACAGTCGTTGCCATAAACACACTGTCCTTGGAGGAAATCCACACAAATGTCCACTGAGTCCGACTGGTGTATGTGATACTGGAGTTGGGTTAGCAGCTCAAAAACCAGGTCCAGGGAGGCCTCTTCGCTTTTATCCTGAAATAGCACTCCTTTGTCTGGCTGCAGGAGGAGGGGGTGGGCGTCCTGGCCGCCGGTGCAGTCTTTGACTGGAAGGTTTTTAGCCCCAGAGGTTAAGAGGTCATTGCTTTTGATGCTCCCTTCCTGGTGAGGAGCCCGGGGTGCAACTATGGGAGGTATATCCCTGACGGGGGGCGTTATTGTCACTGTGCTCCCGGCCGCCCTGAGACCAGGTTTCGGCTGAAAGCAGCGGCTGTCGGGGGTAGGATCGCTGATCTTGGGCCGCTCCCCCCGCAGCTCAGTCTCCTCCAGCTCTGCAGTAGTATCGGCTATTTCCACATCACCGTCCCGGGTCATCAAGCCCGGTACTCCAGGCCCAGATGTGGAGTTGTCAGCAGCTCCCGGGTCTTTGAGACACACCTGGCCCATACAGCTCTGTTTCACCACGGCCGCTGCGCACAGGTTGCCCGCAGTCCGGCCCGGCTGGTTCCGGGGAACGAACACCCCATCCCCGGAGACCAGCGCATCTGTGCTCAGCAAAGTGGTCAGTATAGGATCCTCCAGGGCGCGGTGGAGGCATTTGGCGTCCAGTTTCCTCTGCTTCTTTTTGAAATAAGGTTTCACCAGGGGTATTTTGTCCGGGAGCCCAACTATCTGCTGTTCCGTGAAACCTTCCCCTTCGTCCATATTTAAACTCATATCCAGGGAGATCCCAGTCGGCACACCGTCTGCGGACTTCTGGAGAATGTGCAAAGTTTTATCCATGATCCCCTCCTAAACCCCGACAGTCCTGAGAGAAAGAGAAAGAGGTAGTCATCAAAGTTAACACCTATAATCACATAATCTTGAAATCACCCTAGCGATGATTAATAGGTTGCTTGGACGAGCAATTATGGCATAAAAATAACATTGAAAACTCCTCTTTCCTTTCCTGGAAAGGAAAGCCCTCGCTCTCTAGCCTATATGCTGAAAAGAAACCGGTTTAACACCCCCCCCCCACACACACACACACACACACACCCACACACACACACACACAAGTGCTCTGATCCCATAATGACCCTGCAGATATAACAGAAAACACAGCGACAGTAGCCACCACGATGATCCGCTGACATTATAAACCCACATAGGCCTATAGTATGATGGGATATGATGATAATGATCGTTTGTACTGCAATGTAATGTTTGGAGAGGAGAAAACGGTTCACGCAGCCAGTTACTGAAGCGGAATATATTACCTAATGCTGCTGTAGGGAACTTGAGCACAGAGTCACCAACCTCACATTAAATGTTAGATAAAAATAAAAAATAAAAAAACTGGAATACATAGCCTAATGGAGGGTGTCTTTTTCGTTTATTCCGGTGTCTTTGGTCTCTCGCTAACGTCACGCCTGCAATTACAGCTGCGTCTCCGTGCAGGAGCGATAAAATCATCTGTAACAAAACCGCTCTCTCTCCCCTCTCTCGGGACTATATATTTTGATCACGGGAGTCCGATACGCTGCCCCTGCAGTCTACGTGCCGCTTACACATCGCTGCCCGAGCAAGTTTGCACGTAGGCTACAGTCGACACTCTCTCACACACACACACACACACACACACACACACACACACACACACACACACACACACAAAGCACTGCGGCGGAGCAGCGACAAAAGATAAACGGGGCTCTCCGAAGCTTCCTTTCACCACGTCCGTCCCTACAGCAGTTTTCCTCCGCTTCAGAAACACTTTTTTTGGCAGACCCGAAGCTGCACGGGGCTTTAGAGTTGAAAAGCTTTTTGAAGCACTGCAGCAGACAAGCAGGGAGATTTTGCTACAGCGCAGCTTTCCCAGAGAACGATTTTAAGAAAAGAAAAAGACCCTCTCTAAATTTCTCTGACACCGAGACGACAAAAAAAAAAAACCTACCTGCGCGATAAAGTCCGCCCCTCTCCCCCCGCTCTCGACACTCTTTGGTGGGTAAAATCCGGTGCGTACATCGGCGGAGCTCAGTATCCAGTCTGGAGATATTAGTATCCGTGTCTGGACGAGACTGTAGTCCGGTTAGGTTTCTCGTGTTTCTCTGCTTCCCCCGCCGCTCTCATGCTCTCTCTCTCTCTCTCTCTTTCTCTCTCTCTCTCTCTCTCTCTATTGCACGCCGTCTGTCCCTCTCTTTGTATCCTCGTACCGGATAGAAACGCGCAGCACAGCAGAGACCTACAAAGAACGGAGCACAGCTGTGGCGAGAGACGCTCTGCCTGCCCCGCCGGCTCCGCACAGACAGGCCCCGCCCCGCAACCTGCTCAGAGGCGGCGCTTAGGCGCGGAGGGAGGGAGGCGTCTGGTGGTGATCGGAAGAGGCTGCACGGGGGTGTGGGGCCGTTGTGCCGGGCCCCGGAAGTAATAAACGGCGAACTGGACGCACGGGGCTCGAAGTCAAGAAATGTCATTACATCATACAACCAGCATTAAGACAGACCAGCAGCAGCAGTGCAAGGACAATTTGAACCATTAAGTAAATGTAGCCTGTTAATAAATCGACGTACAAATACTCAAATAAAAGTAAAACACCCGCATCAAAACGTTTAGCTCACTAGCACTCACAAGTACACATGTACCTGTAAAATGCACTTTTAGATATTGCCGGATTAACCTGTTAGTGGCCTCAAGCAAAAAACGTAGTCCTCATTAAATACGTGGTTTCAAAACAACCAGTAGGCTATTCCTATGCTGGACCAATACTACCCAGCCACAGGTTTTCCATTTGTAAATTAGCTTGAGGCAGTTTGATTAAACACCAGGGAGGGAACCCAGGGCAGTTGCACACTTTTCCTGGTTGGTAATCTGGAAAATGTACTGTGAGGATAGGCTCCTTACAAAGGAGTATTCACCCATCAAATTATTTTATTTTTTTACAACCTGACAACACACAAAATGGTCCATATTGGCCTATGATTAATCTGCAATGTCTTTATAAATGAATTCATTAATATCAATAAAGCCATTCGTTAACACTATTAAACCCATTTTAATGTTGTAATTGGTAAGGGTTGATCATATTTTGCAAGCTGATCATATGTTTGGTAATTAAAATGTTGTAAAATCTATTACTATAACTTTATAACTATACATTTAGCACAGTAAAAAGTACAATATTTGCATTTGAAATAAAAAAATAAAGTTGCCCAAAATGGAAATAACCTACCTTGAAACTGTACATAAATATAGTACTCAAGCAAATGTACTTATTTACTTTGTACCACATAAATATGCTCAGAAATGCTCTGTATACAAGAAATGTGTTAACTGAAATATTTTGTTAATTAAATCTAAAATGATTATCACTCCTCTGAGTGAAACTACGTTGGGAACATTTGGATTTTTAATCACCATATTATTTCACGAGAATAAACATGAAACCTGTTGAGACATAATTATAATTACAAACACATGTGAAAAGAGTGAGTCATTTTCTCTTGAATATTTGCTCTTTATTTGTTTCTCAAAGCAGTTACGACGCCTTACTCTGTCCTGTGCAGCTGACCTGTCACGTTTCCATAAGGGAGTGTAACATTTACTGACTGCGTGTTGAGTCAGCTTCTCTCTCCTCCCTGTTTTACCAGAAGTAGTCTTTTAGGAACCTGCTGTGCTGCACTGCCTTCCGGCATAAATTTCGTTGTTTGCAGACAAGCCTGCTCAACGAAGCTGCTTCAAGTTTCAAAAGAGAAGATTTCTCAAAAGGGCTGGTCTCTCAAGCACAAAATACAAACTTACAACGTAGTTGTTCACATCAGATTATAACAAAAACAATTCAGGCATTCTTGTATCTTACGTAACAAGCTTGGTGTGGCGAAAGTTATCATTTTATGCAACAGATGAGTGGCTTTAAAGATAAGCCCACTGTGACAGGCACAAGCTGTGCTCTATTTCTCTCTTTTAACAGAAATTAGAGATTTCTAAAACTAGTTTATCTAAGGACCCCTACATCTACTCAATCAAGCATTTAACTCATTAAGGTTTAGTGTAGTTTAGTGAGTTTGTCTCTGTTAGGATGTGAGATAACAGTAGGATGAAACATTTAGTCTTGTTCTTTTTCCTATTATTCTAGAAAGTAAAATAAAAAGGAAATTAAAGTAACCCTCATATCCCCCTCAGGATCCCTGTGGGAGCCACTATGGAGGAAATTGAATATGTTATTCATGAGGTTAATTGTCGATTAATAACCCCCCCCCCCCAACACTGTTTAAGCATGTGTAGCTTTTAAAATCCCCCCACCATTCACCCCATAAACTTTCATGAGAAAGGTCAAAAGGGCAAATTGTTAGGTGCCACAGCTATTTACATGAAACTCATTTCACCCCATAACACCCACAAACCACTAACAGATCCCCACACAGTTTTCAAATTATTCATTTTTCCATGTGCAGGCCACAGGCTGCAGTTCAGGAGGTCAGAGAGGAACAGAAATGTGTACAACCACCTTCCAGACAAACACTGATGCCGTCAAAACTGTTTCAATGAGGGTTAGTAATTGGGAAATTACAGGCTTTCTGCTGAAGACATGGGAGAGCTGACGTACATGAGATTAATTGCTTGGTTGCATACCGACGGATCTTGAGCATTCCTACTTGGCTGACATGCATAACGCTGTCCTATTGTTCAAGTTTGGACTTGTCTCAGAGGACGCCCTATAAAAGAGATACCTGCCTGCCAACTTCAGCTCGCTTGTTGTCTTACAAAAGTCAGTGAGTGATCTGTGAACACATGAAACAACAAGTACTGTGACGATCATTTAGTACATCTGGAAAGGAGTGCTGTTAAGTAGTGTGATACTGTAAAGAAACATTATAGAAACACTATAGTCATATCATTGGACATTAAAAACAACATAATGTACCACACAGTGTATCAGTGTCTGTACTGGGAGTATTATTAGAGTATTTATTTGGCAAATACAGGATCATACTCAGACTTGCAGTGAAAATGTACTTGTGCTGATACTTCATCAGTCCCTGTGGTTGCATTTCAGTTCGCTTGCCACAGTGAAAAGGAGGTCAGAGGTCAGAAAAACAGGGTATTTGCTTGCAGGAGCAGGAACATAAACCCCAGGAGTGTTCTGAAACCCATGGCGGCCACGCTCAGTCCCAAATAAAAAGGACAGTAAACTAATTCTACGAACCAAAACCACATGAAAGGACATTAGGTGGGTCTTTGTAAGTGGCAGGGTAAAGGTGCCGTGTTTCATGCCCCCACCCTTTGAATCTTATCTGTTCACATGCCTGCACACAACACAATTACTGGAGGCAGATCAGTTAACGCTAGTGACAGGCCTTCAGCCTTGACACGCACAAAACAGTTCCACGACATGGAAACATGAAAATACATTTTAATGATGTGATTGACGTTGGCCTGGCTGTGTGAAACCTGTGGGTGCCATAAACAATGATGAAAGTCTCGCTGTTTAATTATTGTCATTATGGCCAGTAATTTTGTTTTTTTTATTTGAATCGCAATGGGTACATTTCTGGATTTGAGTGTGCTGTGTAGGGTTTAGAGGTGAAAAGTAACACATACATCTCACCTTATACATTAAACCATTCTGCATACTGACAAATTTAGGAACATTTAGTTATTAATCATTCTTGAATTTTACTCAAGTAAAGTTTTTAATGCAGGACTTGGTGTAGGTGGTGTAAGTAAAGGATCTGAATACTTCCTCGACCACTTGACTGATATGGCACATAGCAGTGTGAGGGACCTGACACTGTAGGCTTTATATGACTAAACTTCCAGATATGTGTAACTTCCAACGCCCATTTGTGAGTCAGCGTCACAGCTTGTACCATTCTTTCAGATCGAAACTGGTTCTGTGTGTGTCATATACCACGTTAGAGCTGTGCCAAGACCTTTTATTATGACTAATTGTTTTGTATGAGAGACATAACATCATGAAAATGAAAGAGTTCACGGGCTGTATGAAATAGCCACATGAAGACTGGTAAATGCTGTCAGTGATGCTAAATGAGCCAAAGATAGAATTCGGCAAGTGGAAAATGATTTGCGGTAAGAACAATAGAAGATAGATGCCAGATATAGATGCAAGTATATACTTGTCTCACAGTGGCTGCACCAATTCTAAACCATACATTTCAAGGTCATTGGTTCAATAATTTCCAAACACCTGCTCTGTATTGCATGCAATGTGAACTGTGTCTGCAGTCAACAAACTGTCAAGCAATTTGAATGAATGGCTTCTAGAAGAAACAGCCTTTTAGAGAGAGATGGGCACCAGTGAGCTACCTGCAGCCTGCACGTACACAGATAGACCGGGATGTACGATTTCCCCTTAAATTATGAAAGAAGGCACAGGAAAAAATAGTTTTTGCGACGCAGCTTTGATGATATGTGATCACACCCCAATTTTAGGTGATTGGTGACTAAAATAGTTGAAATGGTTTTGTGTCTTCTCTTTGTGTATAGTGCACACATAAAAACAAAAAAAAACACAGGGGAGAACGGTACTTTTAGAGATATATTAATTTTAGCTAGAAGCAAAATCTACTTTTGAGAGACAATGTCATTTGTCACTAAGCACAAAGGGTGAATATTTTAAAAAGGCAGTGAGATGATGTAACCAGGTAACTAAAATGGTTGAGTGGGCTGTTAATGGGCCAAAGTGCTGGAGGGAACACTCTGTCATGGTGCCAACCCATTATGAGGCTCCCTTCCCTGCTGCAGTATAAAGTGGCACCAAGAATTTCTCCCACCTATTGAACCGTCCTTCAACACAGCTCGGGATCAGTTTGCACACACGTTTTTTTACACCCACAGACACACAATCTTGTTATCCCCTCGCTCTGAAATACAAAACACACAGACCCCATTTTCCCTGTGATCTAACCAGTCAGGCTACCTGTAACTGTGCCTCTCTCTGTGACAACAGTATACCAGAAATAACTAGAAGAGCTATGACAAGCCACTCAGTGGAATCCTAAGATACCAACTAGTTTAAGTGCTTAGATGTGTGTGCATGAGGTTGGTTTTGCACATGCATTCCTACATGTGTTGTCTGCACACGTGCAAGTGCATCAGATTGCAGACATCAACTTTCTTACACAGTGAATTATGTGGCCTCGTGCAAGTTTGCAGCTGATTCAAATGTAGTAGCATGCATATTAGGGCTTCATACTGTTGAGATGTGAACTGGAAACCAGGGATGCAGTGGAGGGTAAAATAACACAAAATCTCATCTTTGAATTTGTATCATTTATTTTGCCTTCTTTCCTTTTATATGTATACAAGATGTATAATAATGTATAATAATTTATGATCTACGGACACATTACAGTACAGAGCCTAAAATGTGTGTGTACATTGCAGTAACGCAGCCACATTTTATATATACGAATTAATGTTACTCAGGCAGAGCTATAACTACATCAGGTTACATCAGAAGAAGACTAAAATTCCACAGTGATGCTAGCAGCTCTGTGAGGCTGTCCTTAGGCACAGTGGTGTGTTGAGCTAAATGCTAACGTCACATGCTAACACGAGAATGTGTAGCAGGTAAATGTTTATAATGTTCACCATCTGAGTTTAGCATGTTAGCTAACATTTGCTAATTGTCACTAAAAAGTACATCTGAGGCTGAAAGTAAAGTCATTAGTTTTGCAGGCAAAGTATTGGATGAATAAAAATGTTGACCTGATGATGGTGCTGGACAAACAGTCAGAGCACCACCAAAGCTATTGCAATTCATACATGAATGTATGTAGCAAAGCTCATGGCAATCAATCCAATAGGCATTTCACCAAAACTAATATCAACCTCATGGAGGCCCTAGAAAAAAAAGACATTCAGACATTACATTTCACATTAGAATGTATCCTCTGGGCACAATTAATGTCCGTACCAAACTGGCGATCCATCTAATAGTTGTTGACATATGGTAGGTGGACTGACCAGCAGACAGGAAAATCAAAAATACCATCCCTGAAGCCACAGCCCTAGTGTGGCTAAAAACGCATCTGTGTGTTTGTCTTACAGCGCTGATGGTTTATTCACCTTTTTCTTAACCAACATGTCACTGTGTATAATGCAATGTAGCTTTTCTCAAGACTTGTCAAGCTTCTAAACATACATTAACCTTTAGAAAGAACAGCCTCAGCGTCACATCTGATCTGTCTGAGTGGACCATAAAGGTGAGAATGACCTACTCGCATGCAGGTTCAAAGCGTGGTATCAGGGATCTCTGCCGCCATGGCAACATAACAGGAATGTGTGTGTGTGTGTGTGTGTGTGTGTGTGTATGTGTGTGCTATGGTGGTCTCTTTGATGATCAATTCAGAGAGTTAGGCATTAGTGTATGTTTGAGGTTCAAGGAGAGAGGGAAAAAGGGTCAAGAAGAAAGAAAAAGGGGGAAAGGGAGACGGGGAGGGGCAGACGAGAGGTTGAGGGTCAGCTAAACAAAAGGTTCTTTGGCCTTGGTTTCCCGGGTCAGGGCTTAGAGGGCAGGAAGTAGTGCAACAATATCCGGCACTTCAGGTTAGGACCTCCCACCCCCACCAAATTTCTGTGGCTTTCTCTCTCTCTCTCTTTCTTTCTCTCTCTCACACACACAGGTCACCCAGTGTGCCTTGACAATGTATGTTGATCAAAGGCAAGCTCTGGCTCTTGAGGAGGGGGCCCAGTATAGGAGATTAGCTCCGGGAGGGAGTGTGAGCTTGTGTGTGGTTGTTCATGTCTGCTGTGGGTCAGCAGGACATGTGCTATTTCCCCCAAAACAGTGCATTAACAAGCACTGGAGGTTGAGGCTGCCCTACAAAAAATAACACTGAGTCGCATGTAAAACAAGTTTATCTAACATTCTGGACAATAAAGCTTTTTGGATTATTCTGAATTATCTAAATCACATAATACACATTGTTATCGACTGGATTTTTTGCTCTTTGGGTCATTAGTGATATATCACAAGGGGATTGGCATCAAAATGTCCAATATATTATGTCTAGTGTGCATGCTAACACTTTAGCAGCAGCTATTTCAAGTAATCACAGGCGACTAGCTGAATGGGTAGTTTATTTGGATGACATGCTGGATGGACCCAGTTTGTTTCACGGGCTCAATTGACCCCAATGACATCATTATTACATCACTATGACAAAGCTTCTGCAGAGCCACGCTACTCACTGGCTGAGTAGTACTCGCTGTGGCTTTTTAAATTGATTTTGACATGTAAAATCGAATTCCCCATTCAATTTGACTACACCATGTTTTAGAGTGTTAAAAAAGTGTTAACCATTCACACCAAACTGAGCAACCTAACTTAAATGCAACAATTAGATAGTGGTGCCAGTCACACAATTCCAAAAAATGACCGGGCAGCCCTGCCCCAGTCCTTTCTGTCTGTTTTTTGTCAATGACCAGCTGCTCTGCTATTTGTTTTGTCATCTTGATGCTTCAGATATTTTGCATTCAGTTAGAACTAAACGTTTCATATATAACCTGCACACAGTTTGTTTTGCATGGACACTGCCATGTTTTTGTTTGCAGCCTTCATGATTTAATGTTGCAAGAAGAGTCTTTGTTATATGGACATTGCCATTGTATTATACAAATAAATAGCTTGTGTTGTCGAAGATTGAAGGTAATCCTAAGTCAACATGTACAGTTGGCATCAGATACTGAAGATACATGACAACCTAATATCAACATATGATAGCTTCTCTAGCAGAGCCTGGGCTGTTTTTTGTCCTTGTTGTTGTTTTCTCTGTTGTGTAGGTGACATTTGGAAATGCTTGGAAGCTCAGGTTGCCTCTACATATTTTTGCCAGGTTGTGCCTGTTTTTGTTGTGGTTGTTTTTGTTGGCAGGGGATACTTAAACAAGTGGTAAGGAGTCTGGGCAGGTTTGACGTTTGCTTTGTTTTCTTCATCATCGCAGATTTGAGCAGAAGTGACACTCCAGAGAATACCGCCTTACACGCTTCGGTGGAGAGAGAGGGAGCAGGCACAGAGGAGAGGAAGGTGAGTCAAAGAAAAAAATTGAAAAGTTGGACGGGAGGGAAAGGAGACAAAGATGAGGGATGACTGTCTAGATCTGTGCTGTCAAAGATAATTTTGTATTATCACATCTGGATGTAGAAAAGAAAGAAGGGTGAAGGGGTGACAGAGAGGGAACCACAAGGTAGCCAGAAAGACATACAGAGAAAACTCCTAGAGAAATGTGTCTTCCTGACTCGCAGAGAAAGCAGTGTGCTCTGCAGCAGGGAGATAACGGAGAGAGAGTGTGAGAGTGAAGGTGGAAGAGAGGAGCCGAGGCCGAACCGGTGGACATGAGCCAACATGTCGCTTGGGGCAGGAACTGTGGCTTCAGAGAGGAGAAGTGAGGAGACGAGAGGAGGAATTTTAATGACCCAGAAACCAGCCTGGCAGGTTTGGAGGGGTGGAATGCAACAGATACCTCCCTTCGTCCTCCTCCTCTAAATCTTCTCATTCACTAGGGAGAGAAGGACCCCTCCCCCCTTAAGTGAAAGATTAGTGTTATTATTTATGGGAATCAGCAGCAGCAGCATCATTACCTACGACACCGTTATATCTTACGCTGGATATGTTATCAATAAGCTGTTACTTTATAGTAGTGTTTGTCTTTGTGTGGTTTCAGTAAAATTCAAAAGGCCTGTTTCTATTCTTGTATAAAAACTAGTTAATGATTCATTTAGGTTTCTGTTTACAACAGCCTACGTGTTGCCTTTCCCTTTCCCCTTCAGCTGATGTCCCAAGCTTAACTTTGACCCGAGTGTGACATGTGACGTGATCTGCTATTTTCCTTTCTCAGTCAGATCCCTGCTCTGCTTTACACTCGCTCAAGCCTCAAGAGTTCATCTCTGTTCTTCTAATGAGTCTCGGAGCAGACGACCTGACTGCCTTGCTGTAGTTTCACTGGCAGTGCCGAGTACAGGGATCTTGTGTGCAAGTGACTTATGGGTGTTTGTGTGTGATGGGTCAGAGAGATAAGGGAGCGGGGTTAGTTTTCATTCTCCATTCATGTTTAGGTCCCATGTTTGGTTGCAGGTTGTTACACAAGCTCATTGAGCAATGATTTAACATTATTTAAACACCACTTGAATATAACATGATCATTTTAACTGTTAATAAAATT
>JAVQJD010007387.1:0-16223 GCA_036023655.1 Nannoperca australis
ATGGAGCCAATGTGTCACATTTGTTGTATTCCCGGAACAAATGAGTCTTTAGTCTTTTTTTGAAAGTGGTCAGAGAACCTGTCTGACGGATGTGGGGAGCTGGTTCCACCACTGGGGGGTGAGGAGGTAGGAGAAAAGTCTTGAGTGTGAGCGGGCGTCCCTGTCCCTGTTTTTGTCTCTTCTCCTTGCAGGAAACTGGGTCATGGGGGGCGTGGCTGTCACATTTGCATTCTCACACACCTTAAGATCATTCATCATCATCCACCTGCAGTGTTTAAATACCTGGATCTACCTCTGTGGTATCAATGTCAGGCCATGCTAAGTATATGACCAAGAGTAATTTTGTGTTTTGAAGTGTTTATTGTTTGCCACAGATCCACCATCACCAAGTCTCTTGTTTGGCCTAGGACTAGCTCCCACCCTACGTCTACCTATAGTTGTGTTTAAGCCCTTTCTCTCCCATTTGTCCTAGTTCTGTCAACACCCCCACAAACCCCTTTTCTGCTTCCTTTAGAATTTTAATAACTGCAATGTCACTCACTTTGCTACTCTACATGCAAAGAAATTTGCACACACAATCACACATGCGTCTGACTTACACTATCCACCAGTTTCTCCAGGTCAGCTTCAGCTGGGAAGTGTTTCCGGATCTTGTCACGGACCCAGTCACGAGGCTCTGCACTGACAGCCTCACCAGACTTAACCTCTGCCGGGGGAGAGGTGGGACTGAGGGAAACAGAGGAGAGATTGCCCAGCAACTCACTGATAAAGTCTGCAGCTGGACCAGAACCAGCAAGAATCAGCCAGGGCGTAGCTTTCCTCAGAGACGCATCTAATCTCTGAGCCAGGGAATATATGTACACAAAAAGTTTCAGTGAGATGGATATATCTCCTTAAAAGAGCTGTGACCTGAAAAGTATCCACATAGCTGACAAAACACACAACTGAGTCACACAATCAGAAATTTAACTCAGTACTTCGTTTAAAACATTTAAAATAAATTACAAATATCATGTGCCATGAATTATGAGACAGTCCTTTATAATGAGTGGACAGTAGTGTGCACACAAATGCCTTCACAAGAACATGGAAGAACATTCACATTGCTGGGGAAAGAAAATAGGTCTGAGATGATGGGGGGGTTGCATAATGGATTGGATTGACAATCTATGCATAGTTCTTGTTGTTGGCCACCAAAGGGATTCAGCTATAAGGCGTAATGGTAATTAAATCCCCTTGACCTCATAACTAATTATTTTTACCAGTACTACTTATATTGCAACAATGTGGCTGAAATACTACAAAAATCTGTTATAGTATGTGTGTAGTATGAGAATGTATTTGACAGTTTGCTTACCTCCAGCATATTGGCATCTCCTGAGATGAGCATGCATAGCACTGGGATTTCAATATTGCCACTACCTGTTGTTGGCCAGAGATAAGATGTTAAAATATGTTTCTCTCGGAAACATTGCATTAAGCAAAGAAATAATTCAGGAAATCTTCCCCATTACATCCCACAAACTCTCCACAAGTGTGCTTTATTTCCTATCATGGGTTGTATTGAAACCTCTGTGTCCATCCAGATTGTCTTTCTCCCAGCATTCCAAATCATTTTGGTTTGCCCTTTTTTTTATCCAGGTTAGGTTTGCTGGCCACAAAACAGGAGCACCCTACTCTACTCTCACACATCCAGTACACACTGTTTATCTAACAATCATTCATTTATAAATTTGTTTAACTTGATTTGACATACAGTGCGATGCACTCCATAACTATTAACTTCACCAGTAGAGGACAGGCAAGTACTTAACCATACATAACTGTATCTCTGACGGTCCTATACTCACTCATAGAAACAACAATACAATAATACAGCACATGTTAAGTTTCAATGTGTGCATGCATGTAAACATTCTGTTCAAACAAATTATTAATAAACGGGGCCTTCTACTGTCTAATAAATTATTAAATTAAAATAAATATAAAAATGTATATATCTGAGGCAAGAGTGAGCCCAACCCTAGTACCCTAGACTGTTGCAAAATCAAGCCATGGAAAACTATGCAATTTCTTTTAAATTCATGGCTGAGACAATCTGTGACATAACTTCTTGTAACTTATTAGCCTTTTATTTACTGTAAAGCTGCTCCCCCTGGGACATATCAATTGTCACTTTATGTCCCATTAAAGCCTGGATCCACCAATGTTTTCTCCACTATGTCCTGCCTTGTTGAAATTAAGAAACGTGTCCACACGTGCAGCTGAATGACTCCAAATCATAAATAGTTCTAATTACCCCTTCTGGCCATACAGCATTAACAACCTCTCATCTAGTCTGGGTGCCTTATCTAATAATGTTAAAAAATGGGCAGTAACATGGGTGACATTTCACCAAGATCAGGTCGATCTATTCCTCTCCTGGGGCCATATTCCCAAACATTCAGAGAATACTCTCAGAGAGCTCATTAGCATAAACATTTATAGCAAGGAGTCCTAGGTTAATGGAAATTGTTTTGGAAAATACTCACAGCAACATTGAGCAAGGAAGGGACAGAAAATTTGACCTTAGTAAGGAGGTGTAGTTGACCTTGTTGCTAGTATGACAAATTTAATTTTCTTTTTCTGGTTGATCAAAAAGTAAAAAAGAAAAGAATGCACAGAATGACTTATGATGACACTCTATTAAGACATGTTATGAAAACTATTTTATGTAATGAACATCTGAGTAAATTGTAAGCCATACTTTAAAAATAGCCTACAAAATGTTTGAAAACAGACGTACTTGTGCAGTAGCCTGTTCATATGCTGATAGTTGGTATATTTATTTGCTTAAGTTTATTTACCAAGTAGATCATTTCAGTATTTAATCTATTTGATATTAACCGGGGAAAAATTGAATATTTCTCCTTCCTCTATTTCTTTTCTCCATTTTCTGATCTGCTTAAAAAACTCTTAAAGGTCCACCTCCCTGCTCTTAAAAGTTTTAGATTAGGAGCTACCTTAAGATGATTTGTGAATAACTTGTATCTTTACCAAGATCTAGTTTTTGTAAGGTAGCAGACGAAACATCCAAAGATTTTAAATTGATTTTAAGATTTTACTGGTTGTTTTTAAAGCTTGAATTGAGTTAGAGCTTATATTTGTGATGCTAACTCCCTATGAGCCTCTGGCAAGGCCCTACTAATTGTTTTAAAATATCAACTCCCAGGGTAATTCAATGTCCTCTTCTTAAAACTCGCTTTTATTTTTATTTTAGAAAATGGTATTTGTTGTCATTATTTAAATAGTTTGATATCTTTATGTTTTGGATTTTATTGACTTATTGACAGCGGTGCTGCCACTGTGCTAAGAAAAGGGGAACAGACTTCAGAGCGCCCTACCTCAGTCAATTGTGCAAACACTGTGGCCATATCTTTAATGGTTCTGTCATGTGTGAACTGATTGAACATATGACTTATCTAATTTTAGACCTACATGCAAAAGCCAAAAGACATTCTTTCAACAGGTTAACCAACAATATTACAGATTCCATGTTTGAAAGGGGCTGTTGTTTAGATACTATATGTCTCTATCTCACCCCAAATGCCAGTGCGCTGATGGGAAATGTAGTCTTCCAGACTAGCACGAAAGGATGTCTCCCCTCCCCGGCGGCCAATACTCCCATTATCCACCAGGAGGAAAGCCTGGTAGTTGTTGTCGAGGCAGCAGGAGTCCTGTGACGTGTTCTGGACATAGTAACGAGCAGGAAAACTCCCCTGAAAACAGACATGAAGACATGAAGTCTTACTTTCTTAAATAAGTAAACATATCTACCAGACTTCTCTAAAATAAGGTTTCATTTGTCTTGTTTCTGGTGCAGCGATTTACCTTATTCTTTCTAGTTTCAAGATACACTTATTTATAGAGAAATTCTTGAAACAAGTTCAGTCTGACTCAATTCTAAACATATATGACTTCATACAATTATACTTATATATCTTCCATTCCCCCACAGATCTGCACTGAAAAAGCAACACAGTTAATGCAAGTCAAACCCTGAACAAAGAAAAGAAAAGATTTTAAGTCGTCTCTTTTAAACCAATTACATACAGATGCAGATGCATAAGTGTATTTAACTTTCTAAATTGTTACATAATTTTTCAAATTAGCATAGTTTTCTTAAAGATAGTAATTGACCGTCATCGTAAGGCCTGTTGTTTATTTGAGTATAGTCTTAGAAGGAGGCCAGTGCCGGCTGTATATTGAACTATCTCAGGACAAGTTACATCATGCATACTGTATGATGAGTACCTGGGCATTGACAAGCTGCTGCCTGTTGTGCACTAGGCCCCAGGGTGCCACTCCCACAGCAATTACTTTCTTCTGAGAAAGTTTAGGAGCCGCGGCCCCGTGGTCTCTCACCGCCTCACCCACACAGCGGGCCACATCCTCCCTCAGACCCCCTGTCAAGATCCAGGCCCCTGGGCAAGTGTAGGATGAAAAGTAGTGAGGTGGGACACACAAGGTGTACTTTATAGTTCATGCAAACTTTTGTACCTGACATAAGTATTTTAGTTTGTAAAATGTAACAATGTTGTTTCTGCTGAAACTGATTATTATTCAGGAGTCAGCTGAGGCAGCTGATCAGATTCTTTTACTTTTTCATACAAAATTGCTCCATGTTGCATTATTTATAGTTTCTATTGATTCTAATGTTAATCAGGGGTTCTTACCTGTGCTCTGTGCAGCCCTAACCAGCCCGTTTCTCAGGACATCTCTCACCCATGTTTTGATCTTCTCATGGCCTTCTCCCCCCACCACCGACACCACTAAGTTGGGTGAGGGCAGGCCCCACTGAGCCGTCATCAGGTTGTAGATGAGTTGAGGTGGTGTGTCACATGATAGCCGCAAGAACTAAGAGGACAAAGAGATGACAGGACAATGAGAAGATTGCAATGTCAGATGACAAAAAAAAGGAATTAATTTATAAAATTATTTTCCAATGATTCAGACAAGAAACATCAGAAGAAACATTATTCACACTGTTAGTCTGATCTTAACATACCTGGGTACTAAACCTAGATCTCAATTGGGCCACCACAAGCAAAGTTCCCTCTCAGAAGATGCTGTCCTGTCCACACATCATCTGATATTCAAATACAACTGGCTCACTTTCTTGATTTGTAATAAAAGAGTGTTGATGTAAATAATTATAAATATAGTTATTATGGATTAGAACATTTAGTTTTTTGTAAATCTATGATATTTTTAATTTTCATAATGAAGAGTTATACATGATAAAATACATAACAAAATAAAAGTTTGTACAATGAAAAGAGCCAAAATAAATGTAGTTCAATATAAAGTGAATAAAATGAGCAATGACAAAACTCAACTAAAAGATTCTGTTGATAGACTGAAGATAAGGTTGATAGACCAATGGAACAAGAAAAATAACCATTCATGCACCGACATAGTCTGACCACAAAAATATATACGTAGACGCCGCATTGACTGCTTCAGAACGTTGCTGCGATACGTCAACGCGTCTGGCATATTTATATTTATAAAAAGCACTATGAAGTTTACATCTGCTGACTCGTTTTTATATTCAAGGGTTTATGATCTACGTGAAGTAGAAAAAAAATGTTTTGTCTCCTTAGAATGTGGATTAGGCTATAAGCATAGTAACTGAATACCAGTACCAGTCCCCTCGAAACCTGTCCATCACTGTCAGTGTAATATGAAAAAACGCCTGTGCCATAGTTAATGTGCTAAGTGTTTACATGTTATGTGTTTACATTTGCTTCATTTATAATTATTCATAGTATTTATGACGGCAAAAACAAGATTTTGTGTGGCTGCTCTAACCTGTTAACATGGGCACCAAAATAAAAAGCCCGAGGTTCCACAATGCACATGCGCTGTTCAGGTCGGCAGTGTAGCCTCGCCATAAGTGGAAATGAAATCCCTTAGACCTCATAACAAATTGTTTTACTAGTATTGCCTGTGCTGTGACACATCATTTTGACAATACAAAGACTAAGGTTGACGTATTTGTTAGTTTTATTATTGATTCTATTCATCACTCTTGAGGCTGGACCTCATGGGGCCTAACCACACATTCTTTGGGGGGGTCGTGTTCCCCCAATTCTGAGAAACTACCAATCTGTCACCCAATATACAGTACACCATCTCTCCATCAGATGGTATGCTGGTACATCAGACTGTGTGTATGTGTGGGCGTGTTCATCGCTGCCACTCACATAGCTGTGTCTGCGTCCAGCACCGGCAAACTCCATCTCTCCAAAGGCGTCGGTGGGATACTCTGAAGAGTGCTGCTTGCTGTCCCACTGGGTGACAATAGCTGCTCCAAAGTTGTCCCCTGATGCCACAGAATCATGCACCTCCCGCACACCACCACACTGACACAACGCTCCATTACTGACAACAACAAACCCACACAAATCTGTTAGTGCTTTAAAAGTAATGAGGAAATCCTTAAGTCTAAAATCAAATGGAAACCAATGAAAAGAGGCAAAAATTGGGATTACGTGATTTATCTTGTCTGTTCGAGTTAACAGTCATTCTGTATAACTTGAAGACGTGAGCAGGCTATGTCTCTCAAGCAGGTAAAGAGAGACTAAAGAGAGACTTAATAACTTTCTCCAAGTCTGAGAATGGCAAAATATTTTCTGAATACAAAGTTGACAAAAACAGGGCAGAACTACTTTGTTAACATGAAAATCAAAAGTGAGATTAGAATATTAGCTCCTAAATTTCTGGCACAAGGCTTAACGGAGGGGGCCAGGTATTTTTCTGTCAAGTGGAAGCATGTAGATACAAAAGGGAAGGGGGCCTAAGTTTTGAGGAACTCCACAATTCAGAGGGGAAGTAGATCATATACAATTATCAAGAGTAATAGCAAACTGTATCTGAGAGGTAGGAGATAAGAGCAGCACCATTTCTACATTTCTAAAAAATTAAAACAAAGATATTATGATCTACTATATCAAATGCAGAGCAGTAAAATCCAGGCAGACTCTTCACCAAAAACATTAAATTGCAGAATCATATAATTAAAATACTGATTCCTTCTGGTTTTTATTTCGTGAATTCAACATTTTTGCTCTTTTAACAAGACAGAGAAGGAGGGATTACCTGAAAGTGTCTTCAACAAAGGTGGTGCACACCTGTTTCTTGATAATCTTGGGAATCCAGCTCTGTGAAGAGAAAAACTGTTTATTAGAACCATAAGTACAAAGAAAAATTGATACAATACTGTGCACCAAGCACAAGAAAATTCAGATTTAAGAGGATGCAGTGACAGATATACACAGGTACAAATACAAACTATTTAAAAGAATTTTGAAAAAGTTATGTCACCAGTTTAGAGCAAGCAAAAATGTATGCTTTTTCTGCTGCCATAAAATTGTTTGCCAGTTTATACTTCAAACTCCAAATAACTCTGCTGACTTGCTCTGAATATAAAAAAGACCAAGAGTAACACACAGCAGAAAGAAGCATACAAGGAATCAGCTGTTGTATACGGTGGCCCTGAAGTCCAAAACACAAACGCAAATCAGAAAACACAACACATTAACACATGTGTTAACTCCTAACGGAAAGGGTAGGTACTCCTACCGGAAGATATGGGTGCTTATTAACAAGGATCAGACTGTGTACCTAGTTGGTCTCATGTAAACATGAGCACTACTGATGATTCAACGTTCAATGTTGATGCAGGACATACATATGAGGTGATACTTGATATGCTGTCAACGTTTCACAACATCACTATGAGTATGCCCACTTTGAAGACACGTTTAAAAGAAGCAGGGTTGTACAGAAGAACTGGCTTCTTTTCTTTTGTGTGACTACTTCTTCTGCTTATACTGCTTCTTCTTCTTTCGTTTAATGACGGTTGGCAAACAGCTTACAGTGCATTACAACCACCAGGGTTGGGGAGTAACTAGTTACATGTAACGGTGTTATGTAATTAAATTACAAAATAAATGTAATTGTAATCCGTTACAGTTCCTTAGAAAAATATGTAATTAAATTACAGTTACTAATCAAAATGTTGGCGATTACAAAGGGGTTACATCCAAATATATATTCTTTCGGTAAAAGGATTATTCATTCTATTTATTTGTCCCGACAGCAACGCCTTTCAGTGCTGGAGACTCAAAAATACTTTCCTCATGAAAACAGATACTCTAATATTACTGTACAGTGTAAAGTTTGTTTACTAGCGGTCAAAAAAAACAATTCTGTCAACATCAAAAAGCTCGATGTCAAACCTGAGGAAACATCTACAGGTCAGTTCCTGTAACAGCAGTTGACTGACTCCTAGGCTGAACTCTCGTCTCACCACGTAATGTAGCTCTATATTTAGCTTGCTGTCCGTATAGTAGCTGTACATTTAGGTTTAATCTCCATTAATGACAGATTTATTGCTAGCTAGTAGCTAGCTAACAGACGCCTTTAGCAGAGCTGCATCTCCATTTATAAACTCCTGGATAGAAACTCTTAGAGGCTAATGGTAGTCCTCCTTGAAAAGTGATTGTTCGCCCATGAACATTCACTTACTGTTTTTATTAAATATTGACTCAGAGAGGTCATTATGTTGTGACATTTCTACAGGGCACCAACAGCCTAAATTATTTGATGCTAACTATGCTACATACTGTGCTTTATGCTGGCACACAACGACACTTGCCAGTTTGGTCTGTTAGTGAAGGACAGGACAGATTCTCCCTGAAACCCATCTTGTCGTTTTCTTCTCCACTAAATCAAAATTAACCTTAAGTGCCACCTAGTGGACAAATCTGAGTATATTACTAGGGGTTTGGCCTGGATGTGATTTGACTCCTCCTGATTATATTTCATATGAAACACACATTAACATGGTTGATAATTGGGTGTAAACCGTATTCTGTATAGAATATCACTTTATTTCATAATAATAACATGCATATGTGGAGGGAGACAGTAATCTGTGTTGAGAAATGTTGGGAGGTTTAAATGTATATTTTAGGACTTGTCAGCTTTATTGCCCAGTTTAAAACATTTGTTAAAGTGAAGTAATCAAAAAGTAATCAAATGTAATAAGTTACATTACTTTAATGAAGTAATCAAAATAGGTTAATTACTTATTACTTTTTAAACAGTGTAACTAGTAATCTGTAACCTATTACATTTCAAAAGTAACCTTCCCAACACTGACCGCTACCTTCTGATTGGACGCGCTGTCTGTCTCTTTACGGACAGCGCGTCCAATCAGCAACGATCCTTTACAACCATAAGAACCCTCCCTTTCCGTTAGGAGTTAATGTGTTGTGTTTTCTATTAATGTGTTAACTTCAGGGCCCCCATACTTTCAAACAACAAAACAAAAGTGATATATGATATGACGTGTTGGATCAGCAGACATAATATGAAGGCCAAGCAAAGAGGGGTTTAAGTTGAGACATAATAAAGGGGTCCCAAAATCGCATAGGGAATCTTTCATGCTCTCTGAAACTAGTTAGTAAACAATGTGTGTTTAGCATTACAAATATGGAGCCAGATCAGTGACAGTTAAATTTGGCATTGAAAAGAAAATCTGTCTTTGAAAACAAAACCTGAACTTGATATTTTCATGTGTTTTTCAATAATAATAATAATAATAATAATTTTAATTAATTTCAATTCAATTTTATTTATATAGCGCCATGAGCAAGCACTAGTCGACAATGGCAGGAAAAAACTCCCTTTCAACAGGTAGAAACCTCGAGCAGAACCAGGCTCTAGGTGGGCGCTCATCTGCCTCGACCAGTTGGGGTGAAAGGTGGGGGCAGGAGGAAGGAGAACATACAGTACAGTTCAACATAGAGATGTCAAGTAATAGATGTTTTTATGTTTAAAAACAGTTTTTATGCTTTTTTTTTTACAATGTCAGTTTTTCGGTTTCAACCGACGGTAGGCTAGTCTGGCAGGACTATGGAGGACCGAAACTGCCATAATTAACAATAAATGAATAAATTAGTCAATAAATATATAAATAAATATAGGTATTCATTTATTGATAAAATGTAACATAAATAGATATTTCTGTATTTATCTATGTATTATTTTTAGATTTGCATTTTATTTTTACATTTCTTGGTCGTTTTACATTTCTTGGTCTTTTTACATTTCTTGGTCGTTTTACATTTCTTGGTCTTTCAACATGTCTTTGTCTTTTAACATTTCTTGGTCGTATTACATTTCTGTGTGCGTTTGCTGCGATGCTTCACTATTCAAATGAGGGGGCCTGTTCTTAAATATGCGTCATGGGGTCAACCTTTGCTATTGGTTGATCGACATCAGAGTGCATAAATCGACTATACATGCCTTGCTCCAACAGCAGTGTCAAGGCTACTTTTGAAAAGAAGTGTTAGGAGGAACAACAACTGACCTGCCGCGACTGACCACTGACCTGCAGCGGCAGCAGCCAACAGCCGTCTAAAACAGTGGCAGCAGCAGGCCCCCTTATTTGAATAGTGAAGCATCGCAGCAAGCACACACAGAAATGTAATACGACCAAGAAATGTAAAAATACTAATAAATGTAAAAAGACCAAGAAATGTAAAAAGACCAAGAAATGTAAAACGGCCAAGAAATGCAAAACGGAAAATAATACATAGATTAATACAAAAATAACTATTTATGTTACATTTTATCAATAAACGAATGCCTATATTTATTGTTAATACTATTTTTGGTGCATTTAATGGCATATCAATTCATTTATTGACTAATTTATTCATTTATTGTTATCATGGCAGTTTTGGTCCTCCTCAGCTGTCCGTTGAAACGAGCGCTAACCTTTGCTAACACACGACAGCTAGCTAACATCAGGTTACATCCATGGTTGTACGTGAGCAAACAGTGTCAGAGACAAACAGACTTATCTGAGGTTGGGACTTCGGGTGAATTCAATTACAGCTGTGCAGTTAAAGTACCGGTGCTTGGAGCTGCCAAAATTTTCACATTTCATATAATAATAATGGCCTGGGGTGTGGTTGCCACTAACAAATAAATGTTTGGGAGTACAGGTGAACTCATAAAAGTCCTAAATGTGCGGTCCCCTTGCCTTTATTTGTTCATGGCAGCCACACCCCAGGTCATTATTACCATCACTACTTATTTGAGAAAATACGCTATGAAATCTGAAAAATTACTGTAGAAAATAGGTTTTGTTCCCTAACCCTAAAACATCAGAATGTGAAAAATATCAAGTTTTGTTTTCAAAGCCAATTTTCCTTTTTGATGCTAAATGTAACTGTCACTGTTCTGGCTCCATTAACAAATGCAATTGGAAACGTCCCACACACTATATACAGCCCTTGTTTTCCAACTCAAAAAGTGGCTACAAAATAAAGCAGATTAAGTTGAAAGATAAACTGTCAGCTCATTCAGCAAGTACTGGTTCAACCAGTCTATTGAGCCTATTGACAGTTATGACACTATCTGTTTTCAAGAGGGAGTTCCTCTTTTCTTATTGGTTGCAACATCCACATTCACACACTGAATATCCTTCTCTGCAGTTAGCTCAGCTGAAGTTGGATTGCAGGATTTATTTGATGGTGCTGTGTTTTATTTGCTTTTTCCTAATCTTGTCCAGTGTGCTTCATTTTCCACAATGACCCCCCTGACTTAAACATTATTGAGGCTGCAATGGCTGCATTGCACTGTAATTTACAGAAGCGACCATCAGAGAAGGTACCGGTATTTCTACACCTTCTGCAATGGGTTTCTCATTCTGAGAAAAGCAAGAGAGCAGACTGTGTCTCATTTTTACACTTTCATACATGCACCTTATTACATAAATGTTTTGATAATTTTACATATCGGCCTCCTTTCTAAATAAACATCCGACTCACAAACAGCAATCTTGTTAGATTGGACTCCAATACTATACTCCAATTGATCTAAGGATGCAGAAGCACAAGGTAAAATACACACCAAGGTTAAAAACATGTCACGGTCGAGGCAGATGACTGCCCACCTAGAGCCTGGTTCTGCTCGAGGTTTCTACCTGTTAAAAGGGAGCTTTTCCTTGCCATTGTCGGCTAGTGCTTGCTCATGGTGGGAACGTTGGGTCTTTGTGTGTTTGGAAGTTGGTCTCGACCGTGACATGTGATTGAGTGCCCTGAGATAACTTTGTTATGATATGGCGCTATTTAAATAAAATTGAATTGAATTGAATTGAATGTCTTGCTCCACGTTCTTTAGAGCACTGCATCTTCTAACGTCTTCATATGAAGAAATTAAAATTTGTTTAATAAACACAGTGAATGAGCTGATTTTAAATTGTTGAGGGGATTCTTATAAAAAGAAGGAAAAACCTTGTACAATCACAATAATACACAATAAAAGAGCCAGGAGGCGTCATTGAAAAAATAAAACAATTTGTGCTTGCAATTAAATATCTGTCTTGTCAATTTAATAATACATGCTCTTGAATTACTAATTTATCAACCCTTCCCTTAATTTAAAAAACATTGCAAAATGTAACAAAACTGGTAAAAATACATCCACTTTAAAAAATCTGAACGAGTTAACCGGGCACAGGCATTAGATGTGGATGATGTCACTGATTTTTAAATGGCTTTTCTCAGCTCAAGGAAGGTTTATAAAACCTCCATGAATAAACAAATCATAATAGAAAAAGTGAGGATTTTCCTTGTTGGATGTCTCTTTGTGGGGGTTGTGTATGGTGCTCTAAGGGGAAAATGCTTTTAGGGCCACAGGAGACATTTTCGCTGCAAAACCACAAGGGGCCACAGGGCAAACTTCTACTCTCTTTCTCTACTTCTCTACACATCAAACATTATAGGAACCGCTTATTTCGGGCACACTGGCTCAATGAAAATGCCCAGCATCAACTATGAAGTAAAATGTTCTCAGCTCGTACTAATGGATAGATAAAGTATTGTAATGATATTGCATATGAAAAGATATGCCATTATATTTACCACTGGCCCTTGCTTGTTTGTGTGTAATACTGTACCTGTTGGTGTGTGTGAAGGTATAATGGATGCCTATTCATAAATATAAAGGAGGTGGAGCTGATGAATGAGTGTGTAGAACAGCTGCAGAAATTCACAGAATTCACAGAACAGGTCCATCAACTCAGTTCAATTCACAGAATTGTTTCTATCACGCATTGCCAACTTTTTCAGTAATCACAGACACATAATGCAGTTCAGATAAACCAATCCAAACCAGTCTGATTCTCTGCAAATCAACTACCTTGTAACTTTAGGGGGAGGACAAACTCAAACTTGAGTCACTTGTCACACCCATGCCTATTGATATCTTTATAAGCTCACATGCAGATATCATGCATCAGAGCTCCAGAAAGTATCACTTTCATCACATTGTTACGCGATTTGATATAACCTATTTACTATACCTAAACATTAAGTAATGAAGGACTGCATTGTAACTATACAGTATGATGTACCACTTTAGTTAGGGCTGCATAAACTCTTAATTAATTTTTAAGTAAATAGTAATGAATGAGTTATGAATGGCTATTTGTTTGGCTACTAGTTTAGACCTAATCAGAAACGAAACCCTAACCCTAACCACAAGAAAGTGGTCGTTATTACGATTCACGGTTACTTATGAACAGATATGTTTATTGAAGGTACAGTGGAGTGTGCGTTACAGCATTTACAATGTAAATGTTATGACATTTATTATATTATATTTATTTATTCCAATATTGTGTTCTTAGTTTTGGTCGAAGAGCTACTGATTTGCCTTTGTTATGTATTTGGTAAAATAATACATTATATATACTTATATATTAAAAGGCAATTGGCACACTGTTTATTTCTATCTTTTTCTAATGAAAAATATAAAAGGCACGACTGAGAAATGATTTGGAGTGTAGGCTTTTTCGTATGAGTGAGAGACCGAAACTCTGACTTCATACTAACACTTGCAGCAGGAGGCATTTCACACTTTCAAGTCTGAACTGGCACAGCAACATTATTCTAACTGCAAACAAGTCCTGTCTTATCTAATTTCAATCTGTCTGCACCAAGCTTAGCCTGTCTTCAGAAAGCCTGTATTCACACATCCACCCTAGGGTGTAACCATACATTCTTTCTTTATTTTACTTTTGTTTGTTAAGGAAAACACAAGCGTGTGTCTCCCCCCGCCCCCCCAGATGTACACTTGGTTGTTCCCATAGTAGCGCACACAACTTGCTGTTGTTTGATTGACACAATTAGCATGTTGTTGCTAAATCAATGTTTGCTAATGAATCTCAGAATCATATCCCCTGAAGTCTTTCTGTGCTGTGATGGTAATCTGACAGGTTTTTAATTTGGTCAGTGGAGGTGAGCAAATGGAGAAATTAACGTTTTTTTATTCAGACAGTAAGTTACAAGCTACCAAATTAGGTAACGTTAGGTTAGTAGATAAGGTAAAAGCTAACTGTTACTACTGTACATTGTACACTGTTCTATATACACTTAAAGGTCATTGTTCTTTAGGTAAAACAATATGTAGTCACACTGCAGGCAACAGGGAGGGAGAGAGAATACAGATGATCAGGCGAGAGAGTGGAATGTGAACTATAAAGCAATCTAGTAGAGCACATAAAGTGTAAGAATAAAAGTAAACAGTCAGCTTAGTAAGGCACTGCAGGTGTATGAATGATTGTGGTTAAATTGAATAACCCCAAACTTAATAAGATGTATTAAGTTGTGCACAAGTTTGGACAAAGTTATTTTAGCTTGTTAAACAGTGAACAGTAAGGAACTGACCGAAACAAAGGGGCAGCCACTATCTCAGACTGAGAAATCAGACGGTTTCTTTAAATGTGAATTCAAATGATCAATGTGCAAATTTTCACATGTAGAAATGAACCCCCTCCCCCCATGTCTACTACGGTTACGCCTTTGCATCTACCACTAATCAATGGATCAACGTTCTACCATTCCCCCATCGATCCGTTATCTAAGAACATCACAGTGCACACATACCTGATCCTTCTCTCTTGCACTTCCAGTTTTTCCACCTACTCCGTCCCTCTCTTTCTCCAGCTCATTCATCCTGCGCTGCAGCGTTTGTGTAGTCTGAGCAGAGAGATCCAGGTCAGTTGTGGATCCTGAAGCTCTGCCCACAGACTCCACTCTGCCCAGCCCACAAACCCAGCTGGGTGTAGTCTGTGTGCTTCCCAGCTCACCTACCTACTGTACCAACAATGGTGATTCTACAAATTGTCTCTAACATTTTGTGATAGCAGTGGATAAAGAGGTAGTAGGAAGTAGGAAGGTAATAGATAGCCATGCTGGCAATGAGCAAATTCTATAAAAATGTGGGTAGGGCAGCTCACCTGAGCCTTTCTTCCAGCACTGATTGTAACAGGGAAACTATAGAACAACGAAATAAGTTTTATTAAAGATTAGTTAAAATGTTGTTTGTGAGGGACTAAAGGGATGCTGCACTGATCTGCCCATGTTCAAATCATTAATCAAAACACACCTTTGTAGTGTGGTTAATGTTGTGTGTTATATGCTTTTAGTGTGTTGCTTTTTAAGACTGTTTTAACAAATGTTAGTGTCTCTGAGAACCCAGAAGTGCTCTATAAATAAAATACATGACTTTTATGTATTATGATTATTATCATATAAATATATCATTAGTATCATTATTATTATTGTGTAAGTGCTATGTGTTTAAATGTGAATGTATCTTAAGGGGAATGTATGTTAAGGGGATGAGTGGTTGGTTCTACACATTTCCCTACACTAACCTCCCTGACAGTGCAGTCCAGCCCCACCTTGTTTGTTTTCTTTGCTTGTTCATTTATTGCTGTTTGATTTATGTATTATCTGTAGAATCTACTCCATTATATCATGGCTTGCATTTAGGCCTTCTATTGAAACTCCTTTGCTGCCACCTATAGTTAAATGGAGATTCTTTAAATTCATCCATTGTCAATACACTGTAAAAAAAAAACATTTTTTAAACAGATTTTTACTGTAGAAAAATACAGTTTTTTTCTGTGTTTTTCAAAAAAAGTAATAAATGTTTAAACTACAAGAAAATCGCATATTATTAAAGATCTGCTGTCAAAGAACAGTACAAATTTGTTTTTTTACATTATGAGAATCCATCGTTTAATAACATGACTTGCATTTTATTTAATGGTTTAGATTGTTAATTTAATAGTTATCACTGTAAAAAAAAAA
>JAVQJD010007388.1:0-10799 GCA_036023655.1 Nannoperca australis
TGAGAGAGAGAGAGAGAGAGAGAGAGAGAGAGAGAGAGAGAGAGAGAGAGAGAGAGAGAGAGAGAGAGAGAGACTGTGTGAATGTGTCCATATGGATGTTTATTTAGCTGTAAACAGCTCAGATTGAAAAGGAAGGAAGACTGATATCCTTACTCTCAAAATAATGAATGCAGAAACAGGATGTTTGGTGCGTACTGTACAAGGTGAAGAGATAACAGCATTGTGTACAGAGTGGTCAGTGGGAGGGCTGCAAAATACCTCAATTTCAGTCTTGTCTGGAGATGAAAACGTTGAAAAAAGAATTCCACTTTCCCCAAAGTTTTCAGAAATCCATCCAAAATTAAATTGGCCACTCAATAGAATATAGTGACATTTCTTGCAACAAGTAGATTTACATTGAAAACAAGAGTGTTTGTGCTAAATCTTGATTCATCTCCCATGATAATAATCATCAAATTACTGGTTGGGTCCAAAAGTATGTGTATAAGTAAAATTGAATAAAAACAAAGTAAAGTAAACAGAGTTAGATTTAAAACATCAAGCATTAAAACGTCGATGACCTCCAAACATCCTGTGGAGTTTCAGACAGCTTTAACCATGGATCCCTAAAATAACAAAGAGTATCCTCGGGGCAGTTTACCTTCAAGGATGTTAAACCTCATAAGACCAACAAGCAAATCTTATAAACTTAACTTATTTATATAGATATTCACGGTTCCCTGACCTTTACTCTAGCACCAATGCAGACTGACATTTTAGATTTTTGGTGAAATATCGCATCAACTATTGGACAGATTGGTATGACATTTGGTATAATATTCATGGTTCCCAGAAGATGAACCCTAATGACTTTAGTGTCCCCTGACTTCCTCTGGCAACACCATGAATTTGACATTGGTGGTTTTGAGTGAAATGTCTATTGGATGGATTTTCATAAAACTTGTTTCAGAGTAGCATGTTCCCCTCAGGTTAAATTATAATCACTTCAGTGATCCTCTGACTTTTCATCTAGTGCCATCAAAGTTTCAATTTGTCCAAAAATTTGGCTTACAACGAAAAATGCTAAACTGACGACATTTCCATTACATATAATTTGTATTAGTGCTAATTAGCAAATGCTAGCATGCTAACATGCTAAACTAAGATGGTGAACATGGTAAACTTTATAGCTGCTTAACACCAGCATATTAATATTGTCATTACCAGCATGTTAGCATGCTGACGTAACTCAAAGCACAGCCTCACAGAGTCGCCAAACAACAAGTTCAGCTCTTTTTACATAACTGAAGATCTTTGCTAGAGCCTTGTTGAGAATATATATATATTTAGATAAAATAATAGGAGTTTCACTAAAATCAACAATGATTTCACAAAATAATTTCCTAAGTTTATTATGGGAGCTTGAAGCATGGAGCTGCTCATGTGTCTCATCTTACTGAAGGCCTTCACACCCTGTTTCCTGTTTCTGGTTAAGCATGCTCTCCCAGGTTTCCTCTCTCTCATTTACTCCATATGTGAAGGGGATGAGGGACTGTGATAAGCAGCTTGCTTGAAATTCCACAATCCAATGCACTCATCACCTGAACCACTGCAACATATGGGCATATATGTTAATATTATAGATATATGTTTTACAACACTTCAATTCTGTATTCTGTAACTGAGATCTGGATGTCTTTATAGGCAGGTCTTTATAACCTTTATAGGCAGTCCTTAAATATCCTCCAGAAAGACTGGAGGGTATTTACCGACTTTCACACAACAAGCACAAACAAAAGCTAGAGTGTCAGAAATATTTAAAAATGTTTTGGTAATATAGCTTTAAAATCTGGGAAGTGAAGAGAAGAGTCCAACTTCAGCTATGTTTGCAGTTCATTGCACTTTGAAGGTGCACAGTACAAATCCAGTATGTCCAGTATTAGTATGTATCTAAGGTTAGGTTAAGTTGGATTGTGTATCATTATTGTAAGATGGTAATGAGAGAGGAGATATGAAGTAGCTTGGAAGATTTGACAGTTGAGCTTCATAGATAAACATCATGAAATGTTTATTCCCTCTTATAATAAGGAAGGCAACTTTCCGATATGGAGAGCAATTAAATGTATAAAAAGTATCAGCACAATGTACTTTATCACATGGGTTTTATTGCAGCATAAGAATACACAATGTCTCCTTAGTCAAGATCAGACGTAACAGTGGAGCAAACAATAGTCTGAAATGGAATGAATGGCGTGTTTGGCTGAGTTAACTCTGGGTAAAGTCATGATCTGTGCGCCAGATCCAAGGAAACTAGAGATTAAAATGAACTCAATACCTTGCTTTTGTCAGCCTTGCAGCAGCAGTTACATATTTGATGAGCGACAGGTGAGCTCCTCTTGCCCAGTGGAATGTTCCGGCACACAGAAAGACACCAGCCCTGTTGAGCAGATAACAGTTTTGTGGAGTTGATAAAATACTAATACCAGAGAGGATAATTTATTCTGTCATTCCTAACTTAGTAGAGATTCACTACAGTACAAGAGGAGTTTTACATTCAAATTAATTTGTTAAGTCATATTAAAATTCTGTCAAAAGGGATAGGGATCTGACAGACTGTGAGAAATAAGGTAAACATGCTGACATGGCTCTCTGGTTAAACATTTCAAAATAGCCTTTGAGATCAACAAACACCTTTTATATACATTTTTAGATTTTTCCAGACTGAAATATCTCAACAATTGTCGCATTTACACTTTCATATTGATTAAATAAGCAAGGTATAACTTTAATTAGTGGTTAATTAGTGAGCTTTTTAGTTTTACCTTTGGTTTGGGGTTGCCTCAAGCCTTTATGCTAAGCTTAATTATCTGTTCTCTCTACACCTTCATATAAAATGGACAGATATGAGAGTAGCATCGATTTTCTCACCTAACTTTCATCAGGAGAGCAAAAAGGCGTATTTCCCGTTATGTCAAAGTATTACGTTAAATATCCAGGACTTTTATACATTCTAGTAATCTAACCAAACAAGACAATGGCTCTGTTGTCTTTACATGGGAAACACTATAAAACGTTACAAATCAAACAAAGTATGAAAACGTTGTTTGTCTATCAAGTTTGCTCAGTGTTTTTATGTTCCTAGCAGCCATCTGCTGGAGTCCTGAGAGCTGCCTGTCTGGGACTGAATCTAGCCTGTTGCTGACCGGACCCCCTGTGCTGGGAACAGAAGGTTTACTCTTAACACATGAGGAAGTGCAGCGTACCCTAGATAAACCTTATGCCCATCAACAAACCCCCTCCTCTGTCCTTTACCCACCTTATGCACACACGCACACACACACACACACACACACACACACACACACACACTACTCATCCTCACCCAACCATCTTTGCCTGCTCCCTCTGCGGTCTGTGTATCTCGGCGCTTCTGGCTGGCAGGCCACAGCAGCACCCCTCGGCGGCTCTGTCAGGAGTGCACACGGGTGCGTGTTTCCTGAGCAGCTTGAGCAAATATGGGAAGTGGTGGTGACTCGAAAAATAACCCATATGTGGCACCCATATTGCCTTTCTGTTTCACCCCATCGGTTAACTGCTAAAGGTGCACAATAAAAATAACTGAGAGACTGTATGTTGCTTCATTTTGTTTTGCAATGTGTCTTTTTTCTGAGATAACTTACCTGCTTAGAACCTCTTGAAGAAGTGACCTGAAGTTACAGTATGTTGGTCAATGTAGGACACACACTGTGACAATGCCGATATTCAGCTCAGCAAAGCTGTGTGAGGGCAGTGGGTATGGGAATTTCCTCTGGTATACATCAAGAAAACCTTTATTTTTCTAACTGAAGACTTGATGTTATCTTTGTTACATAGTAGCTCACTGAAAATAAGATGAAGCTCAAGCATCACATGGTAAGGCATGAAGCATCACATGATGCCGATGAAAGACATTGTGATGTGGTCAAGGAAGGTCATTTAATAGAGGCCCTGGAGGTATACTGTTAAATGTTCCTTTTCTCTACATAAATGTGTGATTAAACAACTGTTAGGCAACAGAAGCTAAAAGTAATTTTGTTTCTCTGTATTTTTTATTTTTTTTTACAATATTTTAAATTGTAAATTCAAAAATTACAGACAATTGTAAATCCGTAAAAGTCCCTGTCCTTCTTACCTTAAGCTTAAAAACATACATGAGGTGTTTCCAAGTAAACTGCTAGATTTACCACAAACTGTGTAGGAAGGAGAGTGACATGTTTATCAAATTTACAACCACAGCAAGGAACCGCAGCGAGTTGAGCAATAGCACAAAGAAACAGGGGTTACATGTATGTAACCACTGGATGTGTTCTTACTCTTTTCTATATAGTTTCTTGTTTAATAGAATAGAATAGAATCTGTTCTTTTGGAGCCACGGCACATGCCAGTTTTGCCTCTTTCTGAGGGGCAAAACAGACGATTATCAAGAGATGAGAACTCTACTGTATAACATTCTATTATAAGATTTATTAAAAACTACAGCATACATGTAAGTATTAATAATGCTCTGGTATGCTTACCTCTACAAGAACATTTTCATTCTCAAGACAACGTGAATTTACAGCACAGTGCACACCTATTATCCCTCAAGGAAACCTGGAGCCTAAATGTCAATGTGATCATCTTCTGTTGTTTTTACAAAACAGAAGGTGGAATGAAGAAAAGCGCTGACAGGTTTTATCTCTAAACAGGACAATCAGGGTTCAAAATCATCTTATTTGACTTTATTATACTTTATAATAAGTGTTGCATGGGGATGAAAGGAACACCTATCTGGAACTAAAAACTGTTTCTTTGAAAAACAGCATTAACATGCATATTAAAGCCATCCTGCCAGCCAATCCTGAAGACAACATGATAGACAGACTTAATATACATATGTGTATAAATTATTGAAAGTGTTGTGAAGTTTTAGATTGTGAGAGTTGTAATATTTTACTACTGGCTTAATTACTATAATACTACAAAGATTCAGCTCAGGCTTTCTCTCTTTTTCATTTAAGACTTCCTTAAGTCAGTCTAACAAACACTATAACTCTACTTCAATGGTGGGATTTCCTGCTTGTCTCTTATCAGTTAGATCCTGAAACAATGGACTCTGCCCACGCAACTCTGTGCACCGGGCTTGTCTGCCTCCAAACACTGCTGTCCTCCTCATGGCTTTCCCCTCATGACCAGGTGTCCCTTTCTGGGCTGGAGCCAAGGGATATAGAGTAGAGCAAGAAGAATGGCTAAGAAAATCAGATACTGGGTTGTCCATTTACTGTATTCTACATAAATATTTTGCAAAACTGAGATCTAGTGAAACTCCATTTCACAGAAAAGTAGAGATGATCTAAATCACTTGTGACAACAGCCACAGGGGACAACCTGCTGCGAGCACACACACACACACACACACACACACACACACACACACACACACACACACAAATGGCTAACACTGTACTTCCTTGAAATATATGACTGTTATTATGTTACTAATGAAAATCTTTCCAGCATTTAAGAGATTTACAATGTAAAGTAAGTGTTTCTGTGAGCAAGGGTGTAAAAAGGGACCAAGAACGTCTTATTGGGAATTCAATATACACAATTTTATTTACATTGACACATGTATTAGCAACACATCAAATTTATACAGTAACACTAAAGCCTCAGATTTAATAAATATGTAGCAAAATGCAGGAAAAACCTACATGTAAGGGGAGCAATGCAATGAAAAATAACCTCTGTGATTCTGATCTCCTTCCTGGTTGTAAAAATCCAATAATATGATTTTAATTGATATTGTCATGAATATTGATGACCAGATGCGACCATTAGAAACAGTTTAGCCAGTTTTGCTGAGGCAGTAACCAAGTGAACTGGCATAACTGGCTGAAATGATGAATTTTACAAAATTAAAGACATTAGCCAAAGTGAATCTCCTCGGTTTAAGTTACCATGGTGACAGAGACACAAGCAGCTTTTCCGCTTGAATCCACAGTGGGAAATCTGTGCACATGTAAGAAAATACAGCATAATAAAATTCTCAATCAGTGTACCACATCTTCATTAAGATAAACATCTTCAACATTACTTTACAATATACGCACATTTATATTTACAAAAAGACAGGGGAGTAAGACTGTGGGGTTTTAGTAGCCTAAACGACTTGATGAATCTTTAGTAGTGGCACCTCTTGACAGTAATTCTTTTAATTCTGCACTCACACAGACATGCACACAAAGACATGTAGACGTGCATGCTCACACACACTCATACACACACACACACACACACACACACACACACACACACACACAGATACATTCATACAGACAAACAGGACACTTTCCTGGTGCTTTTCACAACAACATCCACCAGTGGGACGAGGGGAATCATAACGGTCTGGTCTGACACAGACTACTGGCTGAGAGGTGCTGAAAGTCCCACTTCTGATGGAGGAAACAGCTGGATACAAAGAAGAGAAGGACTGCTGGGAAACCAGCTACTGGTCAGAGAACAATGAGATGACCAACACTGAGCTCTGTACCCAGTGTCACCATCTGCACGCAGAGCCTCTCTCCCTCTGGCTCGTCACCTCAGGGAATGCTGCAGTCCACTTAATGGCATTTCACATGAGCATCTGAGCAGCCCTGACTCTATCCATGATATATACTGTACAATAGAGAACTACAGCAGAAGCATTGCCTGTCAGCCAAAATAGAAAGGTTCCCGTTTCCTGTTCCTTGGTGAAAAGGAAGAAGGTGAAAAGCAGAGAAAACACATCTCAGAAATGGCAGTACCTATCTCATGCTTGTAAGCAAAGATAATACACTGGATGTGGCAGGAGAGCAACCATATAAACCTTAACAGTTATTTACACCTTTACAAGAGAACTCTCCAGCAGTCCAGCTGTCAAAAAAAGTAACTATACACCCGCATTATGAAATAATGCTAAGACAAATGCTAAGAGTTACAGGCTTCTCCTTTGTCAAATGTTTAACTCTCATGCTTCCCATCTCATTGTATAGCAATGACTAATATAATTACCTACAGATATATACACATATACAGTCAACAAGCACATGAATGAAAAGCTAGCGTACCATGTCTATGTCTACCATATCTCTGAAGACAACTGTGTGTGTAAAGTAATCATGGACTGATTCATGTAATGTGATAACAGATCTGGTAAAGACAGTAGAGTTAGTTGCTCTCTAGGAAGTGACATCTAACATAAAAAGAGCAGATATGTATCTACTAATCGACTTGAAGCACTTATGGACTCTAAGCATGACCAAGCATGCTGTCTAATAGCTTATATACCAGTGTCTCTATATCTATATTTAAATTGGCCCCCGAAAAGTATCTCCTTCATATAAACATTGATGTTAACAGTTGGAAATAATACTGACAATAAAAGAGTAAAAAAAGAAAGAAAGAAAGCTGCATTACGTGATGTGTGTGTAATGATGTGAAGTTCAAGTGCCTCGAGTCCTTTTTTTCCCTCCAACAACTGCAACAGCCAAACAAAATAAAAATGCTACATAAATATTCATTAGAGAAAAACAACAAACAAAACACAAAATGTAAAAAGAAATAAAAATCTCCTATATATAGATATAAACCATTACATATGAGGAGTTCCCAAAAAAAAAAAAATTACCTTTATGAAATGTGTAGGAAAAATGTAACCCAAACAACGGAAAATAACAAATAAAATAACAGTGTAATAATGTACTTAATGAAGAGTTGATGTCCCTCCACCCTCCTGAACATTCTTTGCTATGAGCAGGGGAGCATTAGTCCAACTGTTCTCCCTGTAATTAGTAGGTTGTAATAGTCATACCAGTGATAAAAGCCATTTGTCCTGTGCTTTCTGGTAATAGATGACAATTACCATTCTGTCTACAACACGTGACAACAAATGCTGCTGGTGCTGGGGCGGTGGACGGGTGTAGTGGTTGGGTGGTTGTGTGGTTGGATGGTGTGTGGTCGAACATTAGAGGCACTTTATGAGGCAGCCAGACAGGTTGGGTGGGTCCTTACACCCGTTGGGCTCTGAGGGTTGTACCCTCCAGGAACACCTCGTGCTGGACCAGTAAGGGCTGGGTAGGAACGCTGTTACTGCCGACTGAGTTGAGACGGTGAAACGCATCGCTGTGAGAACTGGGCTCCTCCCTGTCTCTGGGTGTCACAGGAATCTTGGAGCTGAAGTTCAGATAAATCTGAAAATAAGGGAGAAGTGGTAGAGAGTCAGAGGAGAGAGAACACAGTATTCAGTATTCATCTGCACAATTTATAGCTTTGGTGTTTTCTTCATGCCATTACATCATACAGATAAATTAAAAGGAATAGTTTGACATTTCACTTTCCTCCTGAGAGTTAGATGAGCTCGATAGCACTGTCATAAATCCCCTTGAATTGTGAATATAGATCCAGGACACTAGCTTAGCTTAGCATGAAGACTGGAAGCAGGGGGCAACACTTATCCTTATCCTAAAGGTCTTTAGTCATGTTAGCAGCTCTATAAGACTATACTTATAGCAGTAGTAGACATATTTCAGTCTGGACTAAAGTGGTGGGCTGACCGACAGGTTGATGTTTTCATCTAACTCTCAATAAGAAAGTGTATTTCTCAAAATGTCTACCCATCCATTTGAAACTCAAAAAGAACTGTCAAAGCTGTCGAGTAAATCAGATGTTCAAAACAAATCTACTAATGCTATGAGAGGCCCCACACCATTAGCTGAATTATGTGTGATGACATAATTCATAAAAGGTGACTTTAATAACTTTTCCCATGAGAAATTATGTGGCAGTCTAACAATCACACACCTAAAGATTTCTCTTTTATTTCAGTGTGAAATAAACCTGGTGTGCCTAAATCTAGGTTTAGTGGTTAGGATAGAGGACAAAGCTTAGAGTCATGTTGCCCAATATGTATAAACATTTTATGTCTTATTTGCAGAGGCTCAAATATTGTGCCAAAGGTATCACATGAACCATGTCACATCATCTTTTGCCACTTTAGGACCCTGAAGTTGCTTCTATTTCACTAACTAATAGTCCTGCCTAACGGCCTGTGAAGCCTCCTTGGTTCATTATTTTTGAGGAATTTAATTTTAACCATTGTATACTAAAAGTAAACAACATATAAATGGTACAACGTACGTGCTTAGTGGCGTCCGACAGCTGTTGTTCAATCCTCTCCACAACCTTCCTGAAGGGTGGTCTGTTGAAGGGGTCAGCATCCCAGCAGGACCTCATAATCTGATACCTGCATAGCAGCATACGAGCACACACAATTTTACGTGTCTACAGTTCTTTCATGCCCTTCCTTTTTGTGTGTACAGTGGGGCTTTTTTGTTCTCAGTTCAAGAGATTTATGTCAGTTTTAATTATGCTTGTGAAAAGCCAAATGCATCAGGATGATATTCAAATTGCATTCGTTTATCATCTCACCAACTTCATCTATCCAATCTCACCATCTCTCCTATGATCCATTTACACACACATTTCATTTCAACAATAACTCACATTTCACTGGGTGCAAACTCCGGAGAATCCATTCTGTATCCTTCTTTTATCAGTTTGTAGAACTTGGCGTCCACTGGCATACCAGGATATGGACTGTTTCCTACATTTTTCGGACAGATTCAGTTACATTATCAACCTCTGAAAACACACAGATAGCCAGACAAACACACACACACACACACACACACTATGGATGGATGGATGGATGGATGGATGGATGAACATACCTAGTGAGAAGATTTCCCAAAGCAGGATGCCATAAGACCACACGTCACTCTCAAATGTGTACACACACTCAAAGATACTTTCTGGAGACATCCATTTCACTGGCAGACGAGCCTGAAATTACAGTTGAACTCATATAAATTTTTACTGCGTGGCGTGTCAAACAAACTTGTGACTGAGGACTGCTAAATGAACAGACTGTACCAAATGTCAGGTATGCACACATAGTGCGCCTGAGGATCTAAAAAGACACAGATTAGTGCCTATTCCTGACGCGTCCAGAAAAATGCAAAGACACGCATCTCAAGAATGTGACAGATTACAGACAGCTCATGAGTTGTCATTCACTCACACATACACACACACAAACACACAAGCGTCAACAAGTTTGCAGCTAATCATTTTGAAATACTACTTGCTTACCACAAACCAGAATAACTGTTAGATTTGTGTTGGATGTGTACTACATTATGTCTTGAGGCTAATTATTACAATTAAGTGTCTAATAATCAAACAGATGAGACAGGACAGAGAAAGAGAGACAAAATTGACACTGCAAGTTGTTGGCAAGGTATAATGTACACAAAACTCAGTTTGTCTTACAGACAGGCACATCAAACAATTAGCACGTTTCAAACTAGTCATTAAAAATATAAGGTTGTACAATTTAAACTTAAGAAATGCCTTAGATAGTAAACCCTCTAATGCTGTAGTGCTGTCTGACTAAAAGCCATCAACTAACTAAACATGAAGTCACCGCAACATCACAAACTTTAATATAACTTACAATTATAATACTTTTAGGAGGCCAAAATATATAATGTAAATGTAGGTATGACTTTGTTTTATCTATCCTTATTTTTTATTTATACCTAAAGAGATACAGTGGGGCAAAAACGTATTTAGTCAGCCACCAATTGTGCAAGTTCTCCCACTTAAAAAGATGAGAGAGGCCTGTAATTTTCATCAGGTACACTTCAACTATTAGAGTCAGAATGGGGGGAAAGAATCCAGGATATTACATTGTAGGATTT
>JAVQJD010007394.1:0-16349 GCA_036023655.1 Nannoperca australis
AAAAATCTATGTGACACTCAGTAGGAGATGTAGGAGGAATTCATTGGAAAGTTTGTGGCCTCACATCACTGGTTTTCATCTGTTCAAACTCAACCTACATGAATATTTATATAAGAAATGTATATGCGTAAAGAGTTACACTTTTTAACTCTAAATTGACACGGCTGATGCAACGGCAAACTTATAGGCCACTCCTATTAAAGCAGTAGATGGTAGGGGATAGAAATCAAGGAGCTAAAGCTCTCTTACAGTATTCCTTATGACACAAAAATAATAATTTGAAATAACTTGACGGATTCGGAGGAGGAGATATGATTCACTGCAGTGATGTGAGGTGTTTTATAATTAGATGAGTGTACGTGTATTGTGAGGATGGGGACTGACACTGATGGTCTCACTCGAACTCCAATATCATTAAAACAATAGTAGTTGAGAAAAATGATAGAGAAGACGTGACACTAATACGTCCTTGACCTGATGTGTTAAGCAGAGACCAGAGCACATAGTGCTGGGCTGCAGCTCAATCAGCTGAAGACACAGGTATGCTGATGCTGTCTAGACCCCAGTGATGACCATCCAACCTTTTCATATCACTCACAATGGTGAGTATTCTCTTCACCTCCTCCTGCTGGGATCCTGAAAAGCTTATAGGTGGGCGTAGAGAATAAATGGTTGGAAATCAACCAAGTACACAGATTCAGGAGCAAATGTAGGCCTGAGGAGAGAAGTTTCTTTAAAAAAAACCTGGCCAGTGAATGATATTGTAAAAAAACGCATTAGGGGGCATTTTCTCTTCCTCCCTCCTTTAAATTGCTTGTACAGACCAGTATTGGAGTGTCAAGTTTGTGCTACAACATTATTCAGTTGGGCGCAAGAAGCCCACGTACTTGTAGATAAATGTAATTACAACACTACTGCGAAAGTCAGCGTAAGCTCAAAGTAATTCAGAGACTGTAAATATTGGTAGATAAAAGGGAAAAGGGAATATCAACAGTAGGCTACATTGATTAAACTCTGGCACTGCTTCACTGTCTTCATTTTCTCCTTGTTATACCTGTGTGACCTGTGTCTTAGTGGATGAGATACACAAGCTATTTCACAAAAGACTGGTAAATTCCAGGACACAGGAGTTCTGCTGCAATTGCATTCTCCTCGTGTTTATAAGTCTGATGCTCTTGTGCTCAAATGATGTATACACCTACAAAGTCAAGAGGGAGAAACTCCCCAGGAGAGCAGGAGAAAGTCACACTTCACATGGTCCAACATCTTTTCTTTTTGTGTTTTTAGCTGCACTATCATCGTATCTCTGGGGACAATGTCAGTCCGTCTGTCAGTCCATCGCATTGTTCGAGACTCATATGTTTCAACAGCGTTTACATGATTTGCCATTAAATTTTATACAGATATCCATGGTCCCCAGAAGATGAATCCCAATGACTTTTTTTGGGATTCCCTGACTTTTCTTCTAGCACCAACATGAGATTTAAATGTGTGGTTATATCACTGTAATTATTGTATTCCCTATTTAGCACAAAAAAAGCACAAGCTTGAGAGCAATATCTTGCCCCTGAAATTAACTCGCACAACAACATGAACAAAAGAGCCCATAGCATAGAGGAGTTCCACACTGTAATTTGCAGAAAGGTGTTAAGTGCGTTGTTACCTGGAGGGATTGTTTTTCTCCACCCCTGAGGGTTAAGTTAATTAGGTTTGGTAGGAGTGTTTTTTGATTATAAAAACTCATTTGCAACTGTGACATAACCCAAACCCTGCAAATATGGACATCTGTACATATTTGTCTTTATCTATTTTGTATTGAAGAACATGAGTTTCTGTAATCAAATTATCTTTTAGCATCCGTTTGCTGACAGTTCATTCTGAAATGTGTTTAAAAACAACAACAGCATCTCTGTACTGATTAGTTTAGATTATTTTTAATGTTGCCTTTCTCTCTCAGTAGCTTGTAATTCATTATAAATTAAATCAGTTCAGTGTGATTAGGTTGATGTATGGTTTTGAGTAAAAAAAACAATTGTTAAAGGCAATATTATACTGGGTTTCAGATCGTATAGCTGTTGGAAAAATGTAAATGAATGAATAAATTGCAAAATATGTGAACTGTAAATGGTTTGACTAAATTTCTTATTTTATTGTCATGTGGAAATTATTATTTTTTCAATTTTGGTTTATGTCCAAATTCCTGCAAAGAGTAATGAACTCATCAGCCTCAGCTTTGTGTTTAGTGCTAATAAGAAAATGTAAGCATGCTATCGTGTTAAACTAATATGGTGAACATGGCAAACATTATAGCTGCTTAACAGAATGTTACCATTGTCACTTTGATGTGATGCATTTAGTTCAAAGCACCTCTGTGCCTAAAAACAGCCTCACAGAGCAGCTAACGGTGCTGCAGACTCTTTAGTCTTGTTAACAAAAGGCTAAGCGATTTACTAAGACAACTGGGCACAGTAGTTTTAGCGAGGCAATTAGTCCTTTTTGACATTCACCTGATGTAGCTACAGGACCACTGAAGCGATAATGTGAGCGTGACACAAAGATCAGAGACAGAGGTTAAAGCCAGCTTTTAAGTGAGAAGCAGCTCCAGGCTGCACAAGCCATGTGATTGGTATAATTACAGAGCCAAGTTCATTTTAGGTGTGTAGTCTTAATTTATTAAAGTTTGTGAAACCCTGAAAGGGTCCACTGCACGTTCCTATCAGAAACCAAATACCAGCTGCAATAATGATACCAGCAGCTTAAACCTCAGTGTAAGAAAAGCTGCGACTTCATGTAGCTTTCCGTCACTCCGATATGATCTATTTAATAAAGCAGGAGAGCAGTTGGCCTCCGTAACAAAAGAGCTGGAAGTTTACCAGCAACATCCTCTTTGAGTCGGTGTTGATGCAATGTTCCGTACAACAGAGAAATATTATATTGTTTCAGCACTGGACAAAAAAAAAATTCTGTTTACAGTTGTGGCAGAAGAAGAACATCTAAATATATACATCCGTGTCAGCTTGTATGTCCACACTGTTGTCCATCAAAAGCATGCATTTATCGCTGAACTGATTAGGGGAGCGCACATATGCATATATGGCAACAACAGCTTTGAGTGAAACCACACATCACTAACAAACCAGTTTTTCTTAATAAAAGACAAGACTTCTTTGAATACAATTGACATACTGCTGAAACATGATTTTTTTATTCTACATGCTGCTTAGGGAAAAACAGTTCTAGTGTTTAATGACTCTGTCCTGCTGCTTTTCATCCACCTATCTTATCAAGAACTGACTTACTCTTCATCTACAACAGCATGTGATGGCAAATAGCAAGTATGATCAAAACTTTTAAGTGCTGAGGACCACTAACCAGTAAATGACAGCATTAAATACTACACTATAATGTTCTTATTCCAGCATACCAAGTGGGTTCAGCTAATTAGCACAAGAAAGCACAATCTTGAGAAACGTTCATCTCTTTCCTCTGAAATGAACTAACACAAAAACAAAAGAACCCATAGAAGAGTTCCATACTGTAATTTGCGAAAAGGTGTTAAGTGCATTGTTACCCGAAGGGATCGTTTTTTTTACCCACTACTGAGGGTTCAGTTAATTAGATTTGGTAGAAGTGGTTTTTGTTTCCGTGCTTAATTATATCAGCCCTCAATAAAAACACATTTGAAACTAACGTAACCCAAACTCTGCAAATACGAGCAGGTGATACTGCACATATTTGTCTTTTCCGTTTCCTGTTTTGGATTAAAGAACATGAGTTTCTCTAATCAAATTGTTTTTGGCATCCATTTGTTGACAGTTTCGGCTAGAATGTGTGTTGTTTTAAAACAGCATCCATGTACTGATGTGACTATTTTGGAAGTCACTGTTCTATCACAGCAAGTAGACAGCAATAATACAAGCTACCGTAGTATTAAATTAACTCATTTAGAATTAAATGAATTAAAATAATAAAACTAAATGTATATGCAATCAATTCAAAGGGGATTGTGGGTGGATGTACGCTTTTGAGTAAAGAATAATCAAACAACTGTAAAAGGAAACTTTATGCTGTATTTTAGGTTTACAGATGAATTACAGAAAATGTTTAAAGAAACTTGGATATATGTGACCTGAAAATAGTTTAACTCTGCAGTTATGTATGAAAAGAGGGCTTTTCTTAAAGAAATCTGCATGTGTAAACTAACAAGGCATCCTTTGTGTAAAATATAATTTACAGTAAAAACCAAATGTAAAAATAAAGTAATATACAAATTGCATAAAAGCCTCTCTAAAGCATACTAAGCACCACAGATAATAATCTAAAGTCAAGTTAAGGTACCAGAATTTAGTACTTGTAAAGACAAATTGCCCAAGAAATAATATACAGGATATTCTGGACAAAAACCAGCAGGCAATAACGGAGAAAAGATTAAATTCCACAGCTAGAGAAGCTGTACAAACGATCCCAGAGGTAAAGGTGTCTGAGACATAGCTGTTATTCCCATCCTTCAAAACATTTCATGCTTCAAAGGATTTTGGGACAGTACTTTCTCTCAAATTGGGCTACGTCAAACTTCCGAAGGCAGCCTTTGTAGTTCATGTAGCGGATCTTTCCAAAAATGGGTCTCTCTGCCCAGCCCTGGTCATGGATGCCACAAATAGACCACATACAACCTACAGCGGGAAGGGCAGGAATATGTGAGACAAGTAATTCTGTAAAAATCTGTGTCACACTTGCACATATGAGAATTTAATCTACGTCCTCACCGACAAAGCCGTTAGGGTCCTGGCCATCTAGCTCATAACGATCGTTTAGGTACAGAGCAACTGAGAGCGCCTCGTCTGGTGAAGAAGTCCACTCCAGGATCTTTTTGGCCCAGTACATCCTCAGGAAACCATGCATCTTCCCCTCAGTGACCATTTGGTACTAACGGAGATAATTCAATAAAGATGAGATGGACTAGTGAGCAAGTGTGTGCACGTCACAAACACTCGCATAAGAAGGACGCGGTGAGATGTGTTGGGTCATAAACTAAATGTTTTACCTGAGCGGCGTTCCAGAGTTTGTCGTGCGTCTTTGCTTTCTCCAGTTGCTCACGTGTGTAGAGATACGGCCTCTTGTCTTTGGCATGATCTTTCAGGGTCTTCTGAGCCCACTCATACGCACCTAAGTCACACACACGCACACGCACACACACACACACACAATTCAAAAAGGAACAAGCACAAAATTCAGGAGCAAACGTACTCTACAAACTATCAGTTCAGACAAGTAGCTTGTGAGCAGAGGACTCATCTGAATGTCACAGCAGAGTGAGGAGGATGTAATTTAATGAGAACTCAACGGACCCTCCACGCTGTCGTATTTCTTGTTGTAGAAGCAGAAGTTATCAGTCAGCTCCCTGCGCACCACCAGCTCCTCGATGAAAGAGGAGACGGACTGACCCGCATTCTTCCCGCTGCTCTGGACCTGAAGCGCCACACGCTGGGCTGACAGGTGGCCTGAAGGGCCGTGGGAGCGATGGTTGGAGAGCAGAAGAAAAGAGGCGGAAAACAACTGATTCTCGAACTTTAGACACACTGGAAAGCTAACATGTAGGCTGATGGTTGTTTGGGTCACAAGTGAGAAAGCCACTATGTTTTCCATGCTGCTACTGACCGAAGCGGATCCAGGGGGAGAGCTGGCTGAGGGCGGCGGCGTTTGGGTTGTTGCGCAGGGTGTCAAACTGTTTAAGGCGTTCATCAATGAAGGACTCCAACATGGCCACCCCTGCCTTGGTGCCTGGCTTAGCCCACTCCGTCTCTCCGACTGCTTTGTCAACCTGCAGGGAGGCGAGGGTTTTGTCCCAGTCGACTGGCTGCACGGTGAAAGTTTGGAGAGAAGAAAAAAATTCAGCAGAGGTCACAGCTGACAGTGATAAAATATTCACTGCAAACTTCAAAAGGGGGTGAAGCCGTTCACCTAGGTTACGTTATCAGCAGGCTCAAAACCTGTGAACGGCATATCAAGTGCAGCACTGCAGTGAAAGCTTGCGCTCTTTGCAGATTTAATATCGAGTGCTGGAAAGGAATTTCTTCTGAAGAGTCAAAAAAGTCTTCTCTTTATATTTACTCGTCAATAAATAATGCGTAGGAGAGGAGCGGCTGAAGTTTGAAAGGAAGTGCTTCATTGCAGCACTGACATTCAAACTCCCCACTGACAGTTCACTTTCCCTCGTATTCATCATAGAAAAAAACACTTCTACAAATTATGATTGTGTTGTCTTAACCGATCCAAATGCCGTAGACTGTGACATAGAAACATAAATACGCGAGTTCTTTTTTACTCCTCACAATAGCATATTAACATGTATTCACAACAATCTGAGCGTGCCCTTCACCGTTACTGCAGCACGTACTTTGGCGGTTCTTGTAGCCGTGTAGGGGTGTTTCTCTACCAAAGGAAAATCAGTGAGGAACTCCGGCAAGAGCTTGGTGATTTTTCCCCTGATGGTCCTGGCTGCGTACTCTTGTTTAGGCGATGCTACCCAGCAGGTAACAATATTGTGGGCATCAACCTAAAAATAAAAAAAAATAAAAAGGAAAAGGAAAATGAGGCTCATACAGCTCACTTAACATAAATACTGACAGCACACATTGGTACAAATAAAGGCAATACACATATGAGAGGGAAGTCAATCACATCGTTTTTCATATTTATTTCTTTGTGAACCAACTTTCTTTGTGATGAGGGCATCAAATAAAGGAAGAAAATAATCAGGGAAAGACAAGGGAGAAATCAAAACAAATAATATCCAACGGCAAATAACCAGAATGCAGAGCATCCCATCAGCGCCCTCTCCCTCTGTGACGGCAAGTTTTTCTTACCTGGATGATGGGAATGTCCTTTGAAAGCCTCTTTTTGACGTCCTCCAGCCACTGAAGAGGCTCTCTGAGGGGGGAGAAGTCTGTCACCAGTGCCCCCAGGCTGCGGTCCGACACAAAGCCAGGGAGGACTTCCCCTGCTGAACCATGCAGTAAGTGGAACTGTATGTTCAAGGTTTTGCATTCCTGTTTGGTGGAGGCAGAAGTTACAAACTTGAGTAGACGAGTACGTGGATCACAAACCACTGAAAAAAACGGGCAAATGTGAAAAATGTATTTTACTTCTGTGCCTTAAAATTGCTCCCCCAACATTCAAACACATCTAATGTTATCTGTAACTACACCCACACTCCTCAAGGATACATGGAAGAGAGCCACCTCTTTGACTTTCTATTGATTGGTTTTAACACTCACTTTACTAGGGCTGCAAATAATGATTATTTTTATGATTAGTGGATCTATGACTCACTTAATCGATTATCATTTAATTACCAATGGGGTATGTTGTTTTGGCAGACCAACAGTTTGATATGATAAAAAGTTACATTCTAACCAGCATAAAGCTGCAGCTGCAATATTATAATTATATGTTTGGTGGTGTTACTTGATCTGGTTGATTTACTAATGGAATAATATAATAATAATAATAATATAATGTATGATTTTTCTGTCAGCCAAATGAATACAGACAAACTGGATAATGCATTAGTGAAATATTTGTCTGTAGTCAGTGCATAAAAAACAACACATGAGGTCATTACCTTTGCCACTTCTTCCAGACCTTTCAGCATGAAGCTGTAGTGTCTCAGAGTAGAGAGTTGTGATTCTGGGACAACCAGGCAGACACAGACGTGCAGAGGAAGGTTCTCCTTCATGGCAAGCTGCTGTGAATAGATCAGCGCCCAATTATCTAAAACACAGAGGATAACACAGAAAACACGTTGTCATGGGAGACACGGGAAAAAACACAGACCCCAACGGGTTTCTCGTTGCACCGTTGCTAGTTAGTGTTTACCCTGTACTCTGTGGTCTCTGGACATCCAGTACAAGACGCCCTCCGAGCCCTGCTTTATCTTTTCAGTGTCAGATATAAATCGGAGGCGCTTTTTGTTGAATCCCATCTCCTTCTTCTCTGCCCTCTGCTGCTGCACGAGGCCCTGCAGCCAGCCCCCCGCGCTGCCCTTCTGCTGCTTGGCTCGGGGCTCCGCAGCGGCAGCACAGGTTGCCTTGCGTTTTCTGCCCGACATGATGGTTCGCAGCCTGTGATTACTGCGGGCTGCAGAGGGGAAAGACGAGCTGCAGGCGAACCACAGTGGAAATGGTGAAAAACGCAAGAGGACAGTGTGTACGTTAGCTAAACATTACGGGAACCAACAGTTACGAAAGCAGCAACGTGCTGGACTCAACGGTGGAGACCACGCGTTAGGAAACACAAGCTTCAAAAGCCAACACGACTAGCTAGAAACTTCCCATCCCGTGGCGTTAAAGATACAACTTACCTCCTCCAAATGCAGTGCAACATACAATGAATACAATTGAAAGTGGGTCTGGGGGAGGCAATTTGAAGCTAACAGAGAGACACGGCAGACAGAGCTGGTACCGTATTTAATTTTATGCAACCGGTTACACGACCGCGGTGCGTGCTGCTGGTGTTTCGGTTTTATAACTGTGTTTTTTTTGTTAGAGTGAACTACATTTCCCACATTACAGATGGAATGACTTTACGGGACATGCGCAGTGCAGTTTACGTTCACAGGGGGAGGTTCGTGTTTGTAGCGTAGCCTCCAAAGGGACGGTCAGTTGGCACGGCTGCCAACTATTATTGTGTTTCTCTTTGCACTCGGGGTCGTGGTTTTTAAATATGAACAAAGGTGGTTTTACAGCAGGTCGGGGGAGAAGACCCGCGGTTCCCGATAAAGTCGACATGTCATTAGGTAAGGTCCTCGATGGCTAGCACTAGCAGTGTTACTAAAATAGAGTACTAGCTAATGTTAGCTACTAACTGGTGGGAGGTTGCAAGTAACGTTAGCTAGCTAGCTAAATATAGCTCATTTGAGAATCCGGACGCCCTTGCTTATCTTCGCTTTGTGTGATGAATTTAACAGATGACATCATTCGGTTGAACAAAAAAGAGCAACAGTTAAAAAGGAGCCAGGCCACCGTGAACCGCCGACCTGTCAAGAAGAAAGGCCTTTTAACCCAAGGAAAGGGAGTTTTGTCAAGGACTGCTGGGCCGTTCCAGAGAGGTGCCTCCCCTGTTCTTGCTTGATTGCTAACCTTCACTTTTGTTTTGACTGTCGAAACAAACATGTACAATGTCGCTAATATGACCTTTTACCAGGAGGAGGCGTACCCCGAGGAGGAGCACCTAAATTAAGAAACAGAAGGGTCCCTCCACCACCGGGTCGACGACGGGGTCAAGGGGTTATCACTGGACTGGCCGCCAGGAGGCCAGCTGCCCTGCTCAAACGAGCCGGGACACTAAACAGAGCAGCAGTCAACCAGGTAAGGGAGGACTTGTGCACATGTGTCTGGGCACTGCTAGTGGCCTCTGATACTTTCCTGAAACCTCATGGCATCAACAGTGGCATTTATGCACAGATCTTATTACAGTATCATAACACGACTTGAATCGGATAAAAAAAATAAAGATTCTGTTCAGAATGCATCATGGTTAGAAACGCTTCTCTGTAGAGTGTTTCTCTGTTATGGTGTAAGATTTCTTTATCGAGGACTAACGTGTTGAGAAACCCAACACAGAACTAGCAGCGGGTTAGTGAGTTAGTTAGTTAGTTAGTGAGTGAGTTAGCGAGTTAAGTTGACAAAAAGCCCCATACCCTTGCTAAAATGAGTTATAAAACATTTCACCTCTTTGTTAAGTAAGAAAAGGAAACCTGAAACAACCTGAAGCACAGAGAACGTAAAAGAAAGAAGCGGATAAAGAGAAGAAACAGTACCAAAGATGAATTACAATGAAACATTATCTGTGTGGTGCTGGTATTGCACTGAAGCTTAATCTTCATCTGCAAGACCTGAACCAGCTGATTAAGAGAGACAAAAAAAATAAACCTACTTTTGCAAAACTTGGGCATCATTATCTCGTTACCCTGGTAACCAAAGCCTGTCTTACTTGCCTTTTCTTCAAGGAAAGTGCACCAACAGTCTGCTCCTCCTGCTTTAATGACCTGGATCTGCCTGACCTTCATCTCGCCCAGAGATGTTTTCTCTACTTCCTGTCGCCTGGCAACAGACATTAGCAGCGCTCCTCTCATTCTTATCCAAGTTCTTTAAATTCAATTCAAGTTGGATGTCTAATACACTGAAATTCTACAGATATATAGGTAGTGTCACTCACTGAGCTTATCTGTCTTTTTTAGAGTTAAACGATGAAGCAACTGTTCTCTTCTGCCCCCTTTTACTTTCAGGTTTTTAGTATCAAGCTGCAACACACTTAATTTCAAACAGTAGTTCATAGATTCAGCATCGCATACTCGTTTATTTCATTCACATTTTAACAGTGGGGTTGTTTCCTGTTACACAGAAACCTAAAATAACTGTCTTCTCTTGCTGTCTCATTTGTTGGAAGTGGTCCAGCTTTTTTCAACAGTTTTGTCTTTTGGTTGTGCTGTATCTATCCTCCATCCCCTTTTCAGAAAGCGAGACAGAAAACAAAGCCCTTCATTCAACGCCCTGAAGTCCAGTACAGGAAGCCAGAGTTACAGAGGCGGCCGTACAGGCAGCCCGACACACAGAGAGGCCAGAACACGATGTCGGTCAGGAGACCATTTCAGCTGCAACGAAGGTAACAACACCTTTCATAACGTGTACAGACGCGTGGTACACGTTATGCTAATGTACAGTTCTCTCTGAATACATGAAGAACTGTGAGTGTGGTGTAAGAACCCACAGGGTTTCGTTTTGAGAGGAGTAATTTAGAGAGTAGTTTGATTTCAAATAGAGGAGGGAAGACTCTTTGATAGACCTGCACTGAATAAACAGCTGTGCCCTCAACACTGTTTTCATGTTGCACTCCTGCAGACCACTGCCCCCTGTCCAGCACACTCAGAGGGAAGCACGCCAGGCCACATTTCTTTTCCGCAGAGGACTCAAGGTACATGATAGTTACGTGGGGCATTAAAATTGTTAAATGTCCTGTATTTACCTGAATGAGTCATGGATTTTCTGTGAGGATAAGTATAACCTGGTTTCCCGGCCATTTTAAGACATGTATCTATCTCAAGACTAAATCCAAATGTCAGCACACCACTGTGTTTATTCTACATGTGCACTGCTCCATATTACAGGTACAGGCCCAAGTGCACAAGCCAAATCCCCACACTCCTCCCGTCAGAACTCGCCAGTGAGTATCCTCTTTATTCTCTATTTTGACTCTAGTTGTTAGAATATCTAATTGCCTGAATTACTCTTGTGTGCACGTGTGAAGAAGAAGATGAAGAAATCACCGTGAGGATATGAATCATTTGGAGGGGAAAATACCATTGTTTGCCATATTAAGAGCCAGGTTCTGTTCTTGTATGATACAATAGATTTATTTATTTTTATCCACCAGGTGGCGCACATCTACAACCAGCAATGGAATCTTGACTGTTTCAATTGACAACCCCACAGCCAGGACTCAGCCTGAGTAAATATCCCAAACCCCGCAGAATCTTTTCACACAAGTATCATTTAAGAATCATCATCTCCATAAGCACTTTTTTCATTTCCTTTTTTCATAGCATTTAATTATTTATTTTACATAAATAAGAACGTTTGGAAATATAAATGTCCGTAATGACCTTCACACCAAACGCCACACGTAAGCCACTTCCAGATAAGTGTCTGACCTCTTCGCAGACCTCCCAGTGCTTGGACCCTGCATCCCCCCGCTGCCAGCTCTGCTCTCGTTAAGGTGGAAACGGCGGAGAAGAAAATACCAAAAGGAGTGCCTCTGCAATTTGACATCAACAGCGTTGGGAAACCGGTGAGAGCTTGCTAATTGGATTTCTGGGTGTTTAAATACACAGGAAAGTGTTCGTATGCACCAATATATTGCTCAGTAAAAGTGTGTTGACGTGCCTCCGGTGTTTTCTTTCCACAGCAAACATCGATGACCTTGAATGAGCGATTTCGCATCCTGACGGATCAACGCTCCGCCACATCACAGAGCACTAAAGGCAGCCGATTTGTGACCGTGGGTTAGGCCGGCAAAAAGACAGTGACGAGTAATACTCCAACTCCCTTATGCCCCGCTCAGTCAACCCCCGCCTTTCTGATGGATGGGACGTGCTGACCCTCTGACTAATGGGAGGGAGAGCAACCGTGGGACAAACTGGGAACTGAGTGTGTGTCGGTGGAAGAGTTTATTCAAAATAAGTTCCCCTTCTTTGTCCATATCATTGTGCTGGACTATTTGTATTGTGGACGTCCTTTACCGGACAAGAAAGAAGCTTTTTTTCCCCCCACCTCTCTTTTGGACATGGAACCGTTAACACTGTAATGAAGACCGCTTGGAAGTATTTCTTTTCAGAAAGGACAATTATGTATTTACTAATGGGCCCGTATGTTCTCAATACCCTTTTTGACACGTTTGAGAATTGTTTTGTAACGTCTCCTCAAATAAATGAGTTTCTCTTTAAAGATTTGGTTCAGCTTCATCAGTTTCTGGTACAAACATCTTCTCTTGTAAGCAAAGAGTGCCATCTGGCTGTGAAACGAATCAGCCACCTGTCTGTTAATGGGTTTAGACAAAGTATTATGTATACAGAAAGTTCACTTACACATTCTCTGCGTCTGACATTGTATCCTGGTGTGGGCGTTGGGTTTTTAATGAATGGTAGAGGATCCATTCAAATTCAACACTTTAGTAAGAGTAATTTGAGCATCCAGAAGTTGGCACATCAGGCAGAATTCCTTTTTAATAACGGACATATTTTGGAATCTGAATATTGCTTTTATTTAAATACATTAAAATTTGCAATGTAACAAAACTATTGGCATATGAAATTCAAACACCATTTAAATGAACAAAACATGGCTCACTTCATTTTTCTGTGTGACTAGTGTCATCAGTAACACTAGGTTATTTTTCTCTCCGCCTGACTCTGCTTTACCCCCTCCCCCCATTTACACTGTTCACAGACTATCTTACAATAAGAGTGCTGAATAAAAATGAGGTAAGAAAGTGGTTTGAAGATTACAGATCATGCAGAACATGCTGAACAGCAACAAAACAGTTTGTGAAGGAGGAAGTAACAAAATAAAAAGAAGAAAAACATACATGTGTGCATTTAAAAATAATCAATTTACACAGCTTTGCATCTTTGGTTACAAAGTAGGTTGAATGATTTCACAGCTTCCCGTCCCCCAGCCCCTTAAGGAAACAACAATTGAGAAAGAAAAAAAAACATGAAGGTGGGGGGGCATGGCAATACTAATTCACTTTTCGATAAAACTACCAACAGAACTGACTTCATCAAATACCTTCTGCAGGCTCACATTAAGATTTGATGTCAACAGGTGAAGAGTCACCCATCAAGGCTCTTAATACTTTATATTATACAAAAATGTACATTCATACTGGATCTGGACTTGAGCTATGAATTGGCAATTGCAGAGTAAAATTCAGTTAGTGTTAAACGTGTCAGAATTCTTTTTCTTTTTGCCTACATTTGTTTTTAACAATTATTATAAAGCGTCGCCCCAGAGGAGTATGGCCAATCTGTTGAAACACTGTAAAAGAAGAGGAAATGAGTCGTCGGGCTACTGTTAAACAGATTTCATGAAATTGTTCATTTATGAAAATAGCAGCCCTGTAATAAATAAAACACTTAACAGTAGAACTCAAAAGACAGATGAAAGGGTGTGACTTGATGTAAAAGTAACGGCAGCGGTGTGGCGCTCAAAGAAAAAAGATAAACAGACTCTTCCAATTTTTACTTTACAACATGAAACAGCAAGGCTAAAAATGCCCCTTTACCCACTCAGTTATCTCATTTAAAAAAATAATCGCTCTCTTTTCACAATCAATGAATCAATCCCGTGTGTCCCTTATATGAGGTGAACCCCTCCCCATTCCACACCCACACTATGAGCAGGACTGGGGTCAGGTCGCAGGCCGGTCTGGCTCGGGCCTGGTCCATGGAAAGACATCCTGTCCACGAGCTTTGGGCCCAGCAGTCAACTGCTCTGGGAACGTGGCCAAGATGAAACACAACACCCCAACCTTCCCTGACACACTGCCTCTACACACTTTCTCTGTCTAAGTCTGTTCATCTCTCTATCTTTCTCTTTCTTTCCCTCCCTCCCTCCCTGTCTGTCTGTCTCTCTCTTTCGATGATTGCATTAACACTGGAAAGGCCCACAGTACAGATGCATACACACTTACATTTCAGTCACACTTGCTTGCTAACTCACCCGGACACACACACACACACACACACTGTACTTTGTGGTCAAGCTGGTGGCTAAGAAGACAAACGTTTTTTTTTTCTTCTTTTTAATTTCACATACACTAATTGTAATTGTAGAGAAGACGCTCTTTTTTTCCTGCCCCATGCGAAGCAGGGCAGGTGCACTTCAAGCGGAGGTGACGTTGGGTTGCAGTTGTTGTTGGCCGGGATCGAGCTGAGTCTGGAGCTGCTGGGGTTTGGGGTGGAGCTGGGGCAGGGGCTGTGGCTGAGGCTGAGGCGGGGGCTGAACTTGGAGCGGAGGAGGGGCCTGCTGTTGGTGAGGCTGGCTGAGTCCTTGCTGGGGAGGCGTGGTGCCGGAGCTGGTGGCCGACTGGGTGGACAGCTGAGACAGCTGCTCGCTGTTGGCCAGAGATTTCAACACAGCGTTCTCCCTCTCCAGCACAGAGTTCCTCTCATACAGCTCCTTGATTTGCTCCTTTAAGACCTCCACCTCTTCACGCACTGCATACATCAGATGGCTTTTCACCAGGTCCTGCAGGAGACGAGAGCATGACGTAAAATGTGTCACTGGGTCGGCGACATGTAGGTCCTGACAGCAGAGTCTCACAGATGCCGTTTTATTGTGTTCAGACAAGGACATCAGAGTGAAGCTGAAGGCTACTTTTGTTCATGTATTCAGAGTATGTGAATGCTTAAAGCCAAAGATAAACTGAAATGTAAAGACCATATGGATCCTAAAAACATGTCAAGACAGGCATGAGAGCTACCAAGAATATAAAGAAGAAAGGTCAACACAAATGACTAATTCAGTACCATAATACAGTAAAGCATATGGATTCTGGTCCCTGATATCGCTGTCTTTACATGTAACGCAAAACCTGCTTCAGACATTTTAAATTATTAAGTAAATGGGTGACTCACCATTGCCTGTTCAATTTTATTATCAATTGCAGCAACATTGGTTCCCGAGGCCCTGTGGGGGGAAAAAAGAAAGACATAAGAACTCATCTCGTAGGGTTCAGGATTTGTTTCAGGACTCTCAACCTCCTGCGGAGTCATTTTTCTACTCTCAGGAGCGTTTGTTTGGCTTTGTCTTTCCCCCCAACAGATGGTAAATGCAGAAAACACTGGAACACATGAGAGTCAACAAGAACCTTAACTGGAAACACACAATGAATGAAATAACCTAAAACCTGGGAAAAACACACAAGTCTGGTGCTCAATTAATCAAACCACCCATCAGCTCGCCACAGGAATCTAGGTCAGATCATTACAGTAAAATGACCTGCCACTACTCTTGGTCCTACCATGTACATTATAACTCCGATCTAGGTCAGGTCACTGAAGTTACAGGAGAAATGATAGTAGCGTGGCTGCTGTCACCCCGTGGCTTTGATCCGACTCCTTTAAAATCCATCACAAATGGGCTGCATTTCCAGCGGAGTGTGCAGACAGAGCAACAGGTACTCTGACAGCTGCACTTATCAGCACATACTCTATGTCATCAACTTGGACTCGTTACCCCCACGTTCATTTTTCGGCATTTAAAAATCTAATTGGTTAGAATGACATTTTAATATAACTGCATTCATGCACAACACGTTGATGGAGAACACAAGAGTTCGCCTACAGAAATATTGGGAGATCAATCAGCGAAACCTTGTAAATTCCAGACCAATCCCGTCAAGGAAATGCTACTACTGCTACAGAGTCTAATACAAACGAAAAGTTAACATTAACTACAGACTTCTGGCAATTTATCGTCACTGATGAACCAGACAAAGACGAATGTATGTTTTCTTAAAAGTAATTTGCTTTAGAAATCATTACAGGTCTAGTAGTTGTCGCTAGTAGTTGCGGGCGGGCAGGACCGGCCGCCTCCCGTTACCTGCGGCGTGTCCGCTGGGAGAGCAGCGGGGCGCAGGGGGTCGCGCGGCGGGTCGGGTCCGCGGGGCAGCACGGTGGTTTGTAGGAAAACGTGCACGGCATGGCGCTGACTGCTGCTGAAGCTACGTCTGTAACGGCGAATTTAAAAAAAAAAAAAAAGGGGGGGGGGGGGGGGCCCCGCCCGGGG
>JAVQJD010007403.1:0-14078 GCA_036023655.1 Nannoperca australis
ATGTGGCCGTCTTGTTGGTGTCTTTCTGATATTAAACTGAGATTTTGCAATTTAGTGTACAATCTTGTTAAAGCTTGCCTGTATTCTGTGTGAACTTATTTAAACTTTTTGGACAGATAATTTTAAATACCCTTTTTTTTGTTTTGACAGTACCACGTAGAGCTATGTTTTAATTGCTGATGCGAGTTTATTGATTTTTAAATGCGCTGGATACCTCGCTTTGTACACAATGGAGGTGATGCAATGCCCAGTAGTGCGTAAGTGTGTTTCTGTATACTATTTCTCCAGCCGTGGTCACGTGGTGTCATAAATTATGGTATTAGGATGAGTAGGACATCACTGAAGGCCTAGGTGTGAAATGCACGGCCCGCCACTGTCACATACATGGACATGGATTACCTGTGCTGCAGAGACCAAGTCACTCGCTGAACCTAATCATGCTTCAATAAAAAAAAAAATGTTTTTAACTGGAAGCTAATTAGGGGTTATTTTCCCCCTCTGTACACAAACTCATTATGTAACAGAAAGGAAAGACACACTGCAGATATGGTGGAAAACTGCAGTGCTGCTGAGAGCCCAACTGTCAGTGCCACAGCAATGAAGCGGGGGAGGTGACAAGGCATGAAAGATGAGAGGGCACCTTGTGGGCCTTTTTGGCTGGACACTGGACAATGACGGGGGGAGTCACTCACCGCTCCTCTTTCTTTTGGCAGATACACTCCCCAATAATCTCCTTGATTTCAGGATCCATGACCTTGTTGTAGCTGGCTGGCTTCACTCCCTGAGGAAAGGGGAATATAAACAAAATGCTGAGGACAGGCCACAAAAGGATACTGTGATGATGAAAAATAATGACAAAGGAAAACAAAGGAAACAGTGCAGGGGGTGATTTTGTGCTACTCCACCCCAAATCCCATCCCATCCCATCCCACTCCCTGCAGACTTGTCGACCTTGACAGAGAACGGCAGCTGTGGTCAGCGTTTATCCATGTCAGTTGCAATGGATTCCAAAAGGCAAAAAAGCATCCACAGAAACATCTCAAACCACTCATAGTGAACTTATCTTCATCTGAAAGTTCAGTATGTTCACCAAACGCACAACTTCCACCTCAATTCGCAGATGCGGCGTTAGTGAGTTTGTTGGTAGATGCGTTAGAGCACCAGTCTCCTGCTCTTCCATCCAGGTCAGGAGAAGCAGCTGTCTGCAGTCTGCCCTGGTTCCTAATGTTGTTAACTACAATTAGAAGACAGCTGGCCTTAATTCCTATGGTGTTTTGACTGTTCAGAACTTCCTGAGCATATGGATGGACAGTGGACGTTTTGGTGATACAATATTTTCTTAGCTCCACACTGAGACCTCCCTTACTAATCTCCTTTGTTGCAGGCGCATCTCGCTTAGTTATTCGCTCCATGGTGCAGCATCAACTGTGATGTGGAAATAACTTGTGAAGTATTTAATTCTTAAAAGAGACACTTTCTGCATCTAAGATATAAAGTATATGCAATGCTGCCTCTGGATTAACAATCCTACCAATTATGCAGCTGCATGCTTATGTGCTCAGGGAGTAGTATAAAGCTATCAGGGTTTCTCTTTGATCAATCTCCTATTAATATCCTGCAGTGGTCCCTGCAGGGCACTCCAATATGCATATGGTAACAATGCAGAGAACAGTATCTCGAGGCAGCTTAGCTGATGCTACCATTAATATGGGGATAGAACCCTTCTCTTCTTTAATAGCAGGTGAAAGAGTCATCTCTCAGATTCCAAACCTGCCAAGTCCAAAGAGTGGAAAATCAATACTCTTCATCAAATCAGGAAGTCTATCATGACTTCAGACACCCCCTAAACAGTTTGTACTGTATTCTTTGTTCGCAGAGACACACTCATTGAAATGGAATGGAATAGAGCCTTTAGGCTTTATCTAAAAAACAAAGGAGATTTGGACTCCCTCTGTGACACCATATGGCTCATTAGATTCTGCTCCCAAGAAAATCAAGACTGAGGATGAATTTAGCTGAAAACAACAGATCAGACCTTACTGCATTTCTGCAATTAAAAACTCCCCCGACTTATTATGCTGTGATTCAGCTAAAAACGTCACTGAACTTATCTATGGGAAATTTGCAGCAAGTCAAATATTTTCCATAAATCCCCATTTCTGAAACAAACTGGAAAAATGTACATTACAGTATCTGGACTTACACTAGTGACTTTGCGGTATATCTGAGCAGCATTTTGACACTCGGAGTAGGGGTATTCTGAGGTGGCCATCTCCAGCATACACATGCCAAAGGCATAAACATCCACAGCCTCATCATAGTGTTCCTCATACATCTCTGGAGCCATGAACTCTGGGGTGCCTGAAGAGAGAAGAGTGCCCAATGGATATGTCATCTACTTCTTTACTGTAAGAACCATTCATTAGCCAAGTTACATTTCAAAATCTCCTACCTATGACGCTCTTAGCAAAAGAAGCCGCCTTGAGTGTTGCCAGTCCTAAATCCCCTATCTTGACCGAGCCTGTAGGTCCAGTGATAAAGATGTTATCACATTTGAGGTCCCTATGGATGATGGGAGGGGTCCTGGTGTGGAGAAAGTGAAGGCCTTTCAGGATTTGCCTGCACCAGCTCCTCAACACCTTTGGCTTCATTACCTTGAAACGCTTTAGATAGCTGTAGGAAAGAGAGGGAAACACATTATCTGACTATCACACAAGTTTCAAAATATATTTTCAGTAAAACACAGATAGGCTGACATTTCTTGCACACACTATAGAAATGAAAAAAAGAGAAAAGATAAGTTCATTTTAACCTGTGTAAAAATGTGTCTAAAGCAGAAATAGTTGTGTGACGTTTTCTTTCCACTTAGTGGACAGAGGAGTTGTCTGTACAATATCTGCCATCAACAGTACTCACGTTTTTAGTGTTCCTGACGTCATGAGCTCTGTTACTAAAACAATGCATTTCTTCCCTTTAAGGGGTGACTCCCAAAAGTCATAGAAACGGACAATGTTGGGATGTTGGAGACCCTTCAACATCTCTGCCTCCTCCTTAAAGCGCTGACGTTCCACTTTTGACAGCTTGCGATCCTGGAGGAAAGACGACAGATGCAGGGGAGAGAAATAATGAATACGAAACACTGATGCTAAGATGCTTATTATAAATCATATTTGCTTCACAGGAACAGCCAGATGGAAGAGGCCGTCACCTTGGAGGCACTTCCCTGCACATTTTAAATTCATGCATCCAGTATGTTTTAGTGAGTGGGAAAGACGAAGTGAGTGAGAGGGAGGTTAGTGTCAGTCTTTGAGCCAAACACACATCTCTAATTGGACCATATGTATATCAAAGCTAATGACAGTCAGCAGTTAGTGTGTGTGTGTGGGAAGAATCCAGATGAGTGGCTTTCTCAAGCGATAACAAGATTCAGCCTAAATATCATGCATGTGGATTATATTTCAAGTATAGCAGTCAGATGTGACCTCTCACTTGTTAGCTTTAATTAATCCAGACACAGAGAATGAGACATTAAAGGGCAACGCATTAAACATAGTCACGCCCACTACACACTGCAGCTAAAGGTTATGTGTCATCGATCTCATCTATCCATCTCCATCACTTGCTTACTCATGCTCTCATCCCACTACCTTTTGCTCCTCCCCCCACATCTGCAATCCGTCTCCCTCTCTCACCCTTACACCAACCACTCCCTCTTCCATAACCAAACCCCCCCACACACACACACACACACACACTCAGAAACACATCATCGGTAACCGCTCCCTCTCAATACTTTCCCTCACTGACTCTCTCTAAGACCGACCCTACTCTGAGAGCATCTCGCTCTAGGTAGTGCTATGGGCTTACTGCGATTTCCTTTTTTTTGTTTTTTACCACCACAGCAATAACTTGCGTAACACATACACTCAGCACTGAGCATGAAGCCAGAAGCACGACCCCACCCCTCACAGAGACGGACGACACTGACTGTGGAACGTAATGAACACAACATAGCAGCATCTAATCTATTTCATTATTCAACAACAGTGGACTCTCTGAGATGAAACAGCAGAACAAATACAAAGACAGCCTGAATAACCTAAACATTAACAACGAAGTAAGATGTGCTGTGACGCAACGTGTTGAGGAGTGGAGTGATATGATGATACAGCATGGTGTGTGTGTGTGTGTGTGTGTGTGTGTGTGTGTGTGTGTGAGAGTGAATGTGGCATATCAGGTTTTGTGTGCAAGTGTGTGGGGGGTGGGGATTTTCACTGCACTCTTCTAAAGTCCTATGAATAATTAAGTTCTGCAGAGAACCCTTCCTACTGACGCAAGCTGAGCAATGGAAGGCTGGGGCCAAGTTGGGCTGGGTTTATCCCCAAGTGTTCTTTGCTGCGCAAGAGCAGCACATGGGCCGAAGTTTACCTGAACCAGATGTCTAAAAGGAGAACGTGAGGAATGAGACATATGAGCTTAAAGCACATTTTAACCCGTGAGAACTGCAGCTTTCCTCCCTTCTCCAAACATTACTGCTTTACCTCCTCATCCTATCATCTCTGCTCTCATCTTTCAGGACTCCTGCTGCTTTTCAAAAATAACCCCCTTACCCCCACTACAGTGTTCCCCAAGTCCCAATCACACTCCCCACAAACACACACACCTCTATTTGCTTTCTCCCACATCGGTTTTCCCTCTCAGCAGACATTTGGGGCTTCTGCATAATTCAGAAGCCACATGTAGGCTCAGAGGTGTTGTGCACAGCATGGCGAGATACACAGACAGATACATATGCACACTAGAAGAATGTCACTCCCAAGGCGCTAGCACACACACACACACACACACACACACACCAGACAATGGATATCACAAAAGCATCACTAACTCACTTAAGTGTGACTTATTATTAAATTACATTTGAGCTCCGAGCGATGCTGCAAAGAGATCAAGATCATCTAGTGTTTGTGTGGACGTATGCTTTCAGAATCTTATCAAGGTTGTAATGTACACTTGGATAAAAAAAAAAAGGCTCAGCTGGCCACAGCAAGGTGTGGAGCCACCCAGGCAAGGTTAAACACACACAGAAACATACTGGGCAGCAGGGAAAGAAAAATAGATGGTGACATTAGCAGGAAGCAATCTATAAAGACGTGCTCCACTCAGCTGCCACCCACTACATCTGTGTGCTGAACTGCATTAGTTCCACAGCTGGTAGCTCATACAGTGACACAGACATAACAGAATGATATAACAAAACCAGGTAATAGATTAAAATATTAGTCCTGGGAACTTTCCAGCCTAATATACCATGTAATTGCCGAACTATGTGCTCAAATCAAGTTCCTGGCCCAATGTCACATGTCATCTTTAATGCATGCTGTCCATTTAAAAAGAAAGTGCCCTTATTATGGCGAGATGGCTATAACCTCAGCTACTTTACCTGAAGATCTAAGGGTAGACACAACAAAGCTGTGAGACTTACAGTTCCCAGTTAACTGGTTTTATATAAAAAGGCTCTTGCAGATCCTGAAATAATCAGCAATGTATAGTTTAACTCTGGGGTTAAAGCATGGCACAAACACTGCCTTTGTTTAGAGTTTGAATTCCACTACACTACAGAATGTACGGTATGCACTGGTAGATGGTATCGCTCCAGGTGGTTTAAAGTGCCAGCAAAGTAGATATTTTGATAATCAGTACAATGCCTAGCCAAGTCCATTTTTAAGTACCCACATGTATCTGGACATTTGTAAAACAGTACAAAAAAACAAGAGATAAAGAAACTGCCTTGGTAAACCTTTGCTACATAAATAGCGTAGATTACTGAAGAGTGTGATGTGGCTCTTTTAAAAGAAAAATGTAATGTCAGTGCAATGTAGTGTGCGTCGCTGAGTAAGCTTGATTATTGGCCAATCAAACTCAAGCAGAGAGCAGAGGAAACACACATAATTCAACATAAATCTGTCAAACAAGGAGCCTCCTTCATGTGAAAATAACTGGAATATTCAGCTCTCCAACAAACAAGCACAATACTGTAGAGAGCTCTACAAGCATGTTGGAGGATTAACAATTACATTGGAATTTCTAGCATGAACAGAAGCGTTAAAAACAAAACCTTGTCATGCTCAAACATCACAAACACTAATAGTGTGTACAAACAGTGCAGGCACACTCATGTGTATACATGTTTTTTGCTAGATTTGCTAGATAAGGAAGTGCCACAGGGGGGAGGGGGGCACTCTCTGGAGCATTAATCTAAGAGACATCTACTAGATGCTGATAACGTTCTCACACAGAAAACTTTATGAACAAATTCTGAAGCTGTTAATGATAAATTAAAATATATTTATAATATATATCAGAGGCTATACATAATTTGAGAAATTCAGAAATATGGGAAAGAACTAAATAACTAAATAAAATAATTCTGCTAATTAGTCTCTTGTTGGGCCTTTATGAGGGAGTGTCGGGTACCCACTTTCCAACAAATAAGGTTGGTACTGTCCCTGGTTTGTGCTGTTGCGTTTTGAAATGATCAAAAACAATTTGCATGAAGGCGAAGAACAGGTTTTATTCTCTGGTAAGAAATATTAGAACCATAATGTTTTTGGACATTGGTCCACACAGGCCATCCAGACACCTTCCACTCTGTCTTATCTAATGACCCATATTTTAACTTTACCCCTAATGAGAGCAGAATAGTTCACAGGTTCTTAGCTAATAGCTCTAATCTCTAACATCAGTGGACCAGTGAGATCCACAAGCAGAGTACTAAACTAATCAAGAAAGGAACAGCTTTCAACATTAGTCCTCATTATGGCAGCCAGATTACTCAAAAAAAACTTGGTCTATCCACAGCGTGTTCTTAATTACAATTTCCTCTTTCATTCATTTAAGCTTAGGAACAATAGTGTGACAGGGATTTAAATTCAAATAACAATATTTACTGTAAAACCTAGACAGCTAAACCCAGTGTTAATGTCTGATATGTGTCACAACATTTAGCCAAAGAGATTAAGGAAGAAAATATTTCCTTCCAAGATGTAGGCTGCTAGTAAACCAAACTAAAACTGGACTATTTTGAAATCATAAGACATTTTAAAGGTAAACCTGTACAGATTAGTCTAACTCACACACACAGCTGGACACATTAAAACAACAGGGCAACCAGGCCTTAGTATTGCCTGCAATGAAACGTTTCAGTTTAGTCACAATGATAATGTGATGCTTTGTTGATGATGCATGCAGGGTGCTCAGTCCTTTACTGTAGGTAAGAATGAGACCGAACACCACCCTTAAAACTGCATCTTATCCACAGTTTATTTAGACATTTTAACAATGATGGTGTTGGGAGTTATGGGACATGGACCCTGGTTGCTATGTTGAAGAAGGTATGCTAAATTACCCTCTGCACCCATCCTTAAAAACGGATGACTATTGCAGTGCTTCCACTGCCCTTAGAAAAACTGATGCAGGGTGAGCCATGAGCCAGCAGACTGCCCGCAGCTGAATTGTGTCCCATCAATCATGACTGCAGGAGAATTTCTCTGTTAACTCTATTTCACTTTCACTGGCACACTGGCGCTCAGGGTGGCACAGTATATTTTAAACTTGGAAGAGCTGCTTAAAGCCTGAGAGGGGAGCAGAAATGTGCATGCATCACCACACCTTGTCAAGGAGAAGCCTGGAAGACAGCAACACGTCAAAGATGACACGCCACTGAGATACTGTGCTAATAAGACAACAGTGCTATTAAAATCACCCTATGACCAAATGACCACACTGCTGTTTGGGTGTGAAGAAAGGAAAATGAGGGGGAGATAAGGACAAGCTATGAGGAGATGTATGACACCACCACACCTCTCAGTTAACAGGAATAAAAACAGGACAACGACAAAGCATTATGTCATATATGCACTCATGATTAATATTAACTATAAGTGGACCTTAGTCAAAAAGGTACTTATGTTTTGTGACCGGGAGTTAGCCAATGTGGATTAGGGCATGCTAACCTCCTATAAACCTCTTTGTCGTCACAGACTAAATGTGTAGGCTGATAAACAAACGAACAAACAAACATGTCTTTCAAACCGAGACAAGGAAACAAAAAAGAATGTGATTACACACTTGCCTCCTCACAAGACTAATGCTGCTTATACAATGGCCATGACAACAGCTGATCATATCTTTGTTTATAGTCTAACTGGCGCTGGATTTTGGCGGCCAACGCTGATATCCAGATTTGAGTTTTAATTGTCAGATAAGCACCTGTAAGTATCTGGCAATATTATTTTTCTGACATACACACATAAAACAGGTGCTCTTTAGAAGGATCCCTCAAATTTGCTGCGGCATTATCACGAAGCTATGGAATGAGGTACAGGACAGTCTACATTTGACTTATTAAAAGCTGACTGTAATAGAAAATACTATATACGATAACAGCACATTTCTGAATTGTAAACTAACAGTAAACAAAAACACATGTAAAATTAAATTTAGATAAATGGTCAAAAACATAAAAATGGAGCATGAAAATATTTGTGTACTGCAATATTCTTTTTGCATTTATTTTAATGTGCATACGTATGTAGATACTAGATACATGCGTGATAAGCTAATTAGGGCTGCAAGTGATGAAAATATAAATTATTTCTTCAATTAATAATTTAGTCCATTAAAAAGTCATCATCCTTTCCAATAGCCCATGGTAATGTCTTCATATTGCTTGTTTTGTCCATCCACTAATCCAAAACACCAGAGAAAAGTAGCAAATCCTCGCATTTAAGAAGCTGGAACCATAAAAAAGTTGGAAAGGAAAAAAGTCAACTAATTGATTAACTGACTAATCTTTTCTAGACTAAAGCCAATATCTGCTGATAAAAACAGGCCTGCCAATGTATTTGCTGGGCGCCAATCTAAAAGTGACACTGAACAGACAGAGAAAGAGAGAGAGGGAGGGACCCCATGGTGTTCTAATGGTTGGAGAAACACCTTCTCTGTTGAAATATAAAAAAATACACATAAAACATCAAGCTCCGGTGAAAAAGCAGAGACACTACTGCACACAGCAGATGCCATCATCTATTAGCTAAATAAATTACAAGACAAGATGCCTGAACCCTCACCAAAAATCTGAGTGGCTCAGCTGTACAGCAAACAGACCCTATAACCTCCCTCTAGTAATGCACAGGGAATGAGAAATAAGTTACTGAGATTGAACGTACCCTAATTATTCAGATGGTCAGCTGACTAAGAATACTGATGTATAATAACCACTGATATTATTTGTCCTTGATTGTGATTCTACAGTCAAGCAGCAAAGATAGCAGCAAAAAGAGGACATGTTTTTTTAGCTTCTGCATTCATTAACAAGGAGGCAGCGTTGTGTCCAGCAGAACCTGAGGCATGGCAGCTGGTGGTGACATCTTCAACACACACTCCAGCACAGACAAACATCCATGCCTAATGGTAACACATATATACTCTCAGACCCACTGTAAAAATAATACAGGAGCTAATGCAGCTAGCTACGAATGGATAGATGTGGTGCTATGATGGTCAGGGTGGCAATTTCACCCAGCTGCTTTGAACTTGAGATAGATATTCACAAATGTGCACAATGCCCATATAAATGACTAAACACCAAATGATGCCTGTGTGGACTGATGTGTGCCAGAAAGTAAGCAGTCTTGAGCATCAGTATTGATGAGGGTTGGAGCCGAGACAAGGCGGAGAAGGGTGGTGTGCTGGGCAGAGGTGTCCTGAGTCGAACTGGGCGGCCTGGCCAACCCCCTCCCTTAACCCTTTTATCAGCCGCTGCAGTGTGGAGGCTCAGAGCCAGAAAGACAGCCTTGATTCAGCATATTACCCTGACTCAGACTAAATACCACAGGCAAAACACAAGCAAGGGTTTTTCCCTACATGGACAATTTAAAAGCAGGCCCCTTAGTGAATGTCCGAGGCACAATTGCCAAAACTGTTCATCAATAATAAAACCAATTTCATGAACGCCATCTTAAAAAGCATCACTGCCAACTACAACTACTACCACTCCAGAGTTACCATGAGTAGAAAAGACAGCATAGCAGCAGAATATAATAGCTTAACATTGCTGGCTTAAATGATGCCTTAAATTTGACAGGTTTGACAGTAGTCAGAATATAGGACAACTGTTGCAGGAGCAAAGCACAGGTGTTACAGTCCAACTGGTTTTCCAGTTGAGTAGCAACACGTTTTTCCAAACAGACAATACTACAGTAGCTGTCCTCATGAACACAGAAGTATCAAAAAAAAAAAAACACAAATCTGAATGTTTTTTAGACTAATTTAGGCTGTGCATATCCAATTTGTATAGCCACCTGTCATATTTAAACAAAACAGCCAGATCAACAAATCATTTTGTCTTTGTCTCACATTTTTCTAATATTTTGCCCATGCTGAACATAGTATCATACATTTAAGGTACCTTGTAAGTCAACCCAGTGTAACATCACCACAAATTACAGCCTCTAAAAATGAGGTATAAATCAGCAACTCTCTGATGCAGATAACCTTCATAAAATTAACTCAGAGTCGATCAGTATTCCTGATTTTCAGGTATTTTAAATGCACATTTAATGTGTGATATTACTAAAGCTAAACTGAAAAAAGCTAAACTTCATTAATCTATCAAACAGTCCTTGAACAGAAGAGGCTTTACATTCAAAATGAGCTGCCAAAATAAAATGTTAAACAATTTACAGTCAGACTTAAGACACAAGTGCTACTGTGTGGCCATTTGTTTTTTACTCGTTCTTAAATAAATAGCTTAGCAATGCAGTGTGTATTAAAAGTAACCATTGTTTTCATGTCACAGAGTCTAAGCAGGAGGTCTCAACAGGAAACAGAGGTGCTCCAGATTTGTTCATACAAAAAACCATCTTAAATTCCAAAAGTGATTACTAGTTTTAATGAGCTGTTGTGACGCTTTCTATTGTTGGGGGAGGAACGAAAGAGGTAAATTTCTATAAGTTCAAGGTTAGAATGCAGGAGTGTATGTGTGCTAAAGGTGTGTCTCTGGAGGTTGCTCACTGGATCCTGGCATGATCAATGAAGACAACACTGTAACAATCAGTCAGATGTGCAGGCACAGCAAGCACAATTTCCTATTTTGAACACTTGATATAACTGAACAGTAAGCATCAGCTTTAATAACGTTGTAACATACAAGTGAAGTGTATGACCTTTGCTAAACATGATAAAATATACAATACATGGTTGCACAAAGCTTAAATGTGTTTATTTCCTGGTATCCTTCCCCTTCACACAATGTGGGGAAAGCCCTGGTGTCAGACTGAACAGACATGTCTGGTCCCACTTTTTTTGTGGGCCCATTTTAACAGTGAAGACATGCTCTGGTTTTATAACATGAAGCTACAACGTTTTTATAGCCCTTTCTTACTATATGCAGCCACCACACGGAAGAAGAGGGTGAAAAAAAAAAAAAGGTAGAAAATTCCCCACATGTACTAATATACTACACACACAAATTCTGATAGTGTTTTCTTCAGCTTGTCATTCAAATTAATATCATCTCTTATCTCTCAAAAACTATGTAAAACTGACAACATGACAGACAAATAAGCTTTAAAAAAATTATTATTATTATTTTTATTCTGACATGGCAAAAACTTAACAATGCTAGTCAATGACTGTCTCTTATGTATTAGATCTAGATTCCATTAACTAGCCTCTTCCCAACAAGCCCGTTAGAGCTATACCACAGGCCATATTGTTGTGGCTTTAACAGGCTTGTCCTCCTTCCCTCAGGGAAGTTGGCCGAGTGGCACGTAAGCTCAGGCATGCCTGAAGCCCACTGATAAGGCAAATGTTAGCTACAGCCACTTGGTCTGGTTGCCCTTGCTCCCCTGGCCCTCTTTATTGCCAAATGGGCTGCAACCCGTGACCCACTTGGGCATCTCCATCTTTGTTTTCCTTTTGACATCTGAGCAGTCAAGAAGTCGTCGTTGCTGTTAACACCATACATGTTAATCCAAAGAGACAACCATCGACTATGCTCAAACACATTACCATCCTATAACATGGCTCAATTTATTCTACCATTAGAGCAAAATCCAGTGTTTAGAACTAAGACATTGATATAGTGACCCGTGGTGTCATTTGCTGGGTTTGTTTGCCCAAATCTCCAAGCACACACTCAGAGATAGGCAGCTTCATATCACAGCCATGGTTTCATTGCCAGCTCTGCATTCACAAGCTGAGAACTATCTTAATCTACAGAACAACAAGCCCACTGCCAAATACCACAGAGGTCTGCACAAAGTCAGAAGCAAACGCTGTCTGCGAGTGTGCGCACAGCATTCAACACAGATAAAAATCTAGACAGAGCCACAATTGGCAGAAACGGGAAGTTTCCAAAGTTAAAAAAAAAACTTAATTCCAGTGAGCAATGCAAGAACAAGACAAGGCAAACAGAAACACAAGCAGTGTTTCTTCCCGACAATGAAAAACTCACAACAGGCATCTTTCTCTTAGATTAACATCCTTGCCTGAGCCAGGGCCATCTGTGTTATACGCCAGCAGCCTGGCACAGAAACAGCAATGTGAGGGAGATGGGCATGGGAGCAAAGGGGCAGGGGGAGGAGGAAAAGAGAGAGAGAAAGGATAAACACAGGACCAGATTAAAATTTCTAGGCAAGACAGTCATGTGACCACTGGAAGGAGGGGGAAAAAAAAGAGTGGAAAATCACAGAGTCATCTCTCTTTCTCTCCGTCTTCCACCACAGTTCTCTGAGCAAGGCAAACCTGGTATCATCTACACACTGAAGAGTAAACATGCATAAACACAGGCAAAAACCTTCAACACTTTCAGTGCAATCTTAAAACTAGTTTGTGCCTGTACTTGCGTTATGCAGTTCAATATGACTGAGAAGATATGACGTGACTGTGGGTCAGCATAGGGCTTTTGGCTCAAACCACTGGTCTTTGCAGTGACAATGAAGCCAATTGAACTCAACCGATTCCTCACATGAAACACAACAACAACAAGCATGCTGATGAATCCCACTGGAGCAACAAACTTTCTCTTTAAGGAAGTCAATAAAACCTATAATTCTCTGCAGAGTCCTCTGGCCGAGCTAAGTACACCTACTCAGACCTAGCTTCACCGTAACACAATGAAGCAACTCTAAAGCTCGTCCAAATGACTTTTCATGCACTGTAATAGTTTAAACATATATTGAAATATTCAAAATGACTAGAGCTGAAACAAAAAGTGGATTTATCCATTGTTGCCAATACATCTTTTGTCAATTCTGATTGTTCAGAATCATTTTTAAGCAAAAACGCCTACATTCTCTGGTTCTAGTTTCTCAAATGTGAATATTCGCTGGTTTACTTGGTCTTTTATTATAGAAACCTTTACAGTTTTGGAGTGATAACATCAATTAACCCACCATTTATTTTCGAATTATAATTTAATTATTACATTTTTATAATTGATTTATCAACAAACAGTTGCAGCTGTAATCTGAAAACATTACCTTGGACACTGGGACTAGGCATTTTACATTTTATGATATTTCATAGACCGAACAATTCATCAATAATGAAAATACTATTTAGTCACAGTAAATGTGACTGTAATGTAATGTCGCTAGGAGAATTGTCTCAATTATCAAATCATATGCCAAACGCAGTCAAAAATGCACTGGCACTTAGTTGAAGCCCTACAAATAACAAATTAAATGTTATGACCTTTTGTATTTACAGATCTGCCAGAAACACTTTATTTGTCTGGCCTAATCCCGCACCACTCTAAAAGTTTAATATTGAACGGTTTGTCAAAAACCACTTAGGCGGTTCAACTCACTGGACGAATGGTCGATTTATAAAAAAGCAGGATTAATCAACATGACATCACAAGCAGTTCTGATCAGCTGAAGAAGAAACCATGTGGTGGTGAGACCTTATACACCGAGGCACACAGAGTCTCAACTAATGGTTCTGATCTGCTTGCTAATGAATCAGCGAGAGCTCTCATGAAACACTGCTGAGGTCAGCATAATATTTTC
>JAVQJD010007415.1:0-33685 GCA_036023655.1 Nannoperca australis
CAGACATTTCGTATATAGCACATACACACACACACACACACACACACACACACACACACACGCACACACATGTTCAGTGCACTGCTTCCCAACAGAGGTAATTCTCTCTCTTCAGGGTCAACAGCTTAACAAGGCCAAATCATAGCAAGCACCTCTTGGCTCAAGCATCCCACTTGGACTAGGTGTGCGTGTGCATTAGTGTGTGTGTGGGTGCGTGTGTGTTTGTGCCTGCCTTTGTGCATGGATGCGATGGAACTGTTGTGGAACTTTCATACATAGAAATGAAACAATAACAATAGAAATGATATAATACAAGCAGCAGGGACAGCTACCTCCTCTGGTATTTCAATATGAAGATGAAAAGCAGTATGTCTTTTTGACAGCCCCCGGCTTCCAGTGAGTACATGTTAAAATGATAAATGTAAAGAGAAATAACCATAAGTGCCATGGCCGGCAGTGTTTCCCATACATGACTATTTACAGAGCTTGGCGACGGGGCGAGGGCACTGTATGCCCAGACGTAAATGACAGCTTTACAGTGTGCATAAAACCACTCCACAGAGAGTAGCACGTACTTACATTGCCCTTTGTCTCCAACTCTTAAGAAAACAGCATCAGGAAGCTTCTGGTGGTATTAGCATTGCCAGGCTGGAACTAGTACTCAATGAGTAAGCTGATGTGACCAAATTACAAATTACATATTGCTTTTACAGAGCATGTTACAGACAGCAGCTACACAATTGCTAGCATGATTACAATGCTACTTACACATAAAAGCAGCAGCAATAATAATCCATTATTATTATATTACATATATTATGTCACATTAAACTTAAATGTGTTATTTGAGCTGAAAGCTAAATTATACGACTGTACATTAATGCTGGTGTTAATAATGACGTAATACCAAATGTAAAAAAATTGGCATTTCATGGGTTGAAATGGGCCACGCCTTTTAAATTTGTTGTTCCCTCACACCTCTGTTGCATGGTTAAGATTTGCTGGGAGAGAGGGTTTGGCAGAATGTGACGGTGTTGTTACACTAATGTTTATTTTTACAAGGACAAGTATATAGTGTGGACCAATGCCACATTCCACAGCATGTATAGCCTTAACTATGTTGTCCCTAGATGGGCCTTTGAAATACACAAAACTCAATAAGACAATACAAAGAAAACAGCACAAAACTCAAACAATAATTGGTGGTATTGGTACTTTGAATACTACGTAGAGCTAACCATGTCATTCTTATGAGTTCCAGCTGAGGTGAGTTAAATACTCTATTATACTATTACGCGGGAACATTATATTTACATAATAATAGGTGCAGTATCTTCATTGGCACATTTAAAATAAAAAAAAAAAAAAAAAAACAAATGAAAGAGAGAACGACGTTGCAATAGCCTTGTTTTGTAACGGGCAGTTTCTACATCTGAAGAAGCTCCACCTACATGAAACGTGCAGATTCTAAGAGTGAAAGGTGATTAAAGTGCCTAATCTAAATAGTTACAGTATATTACTAATGGAACACTTTAAAGGATGCTAAGTACACATCTTTTAGACAAAGAACACTGTCAAATGAAATCAATGAGACCTCTACATCGCACCTGAAGTCTTGTATCTCAAATTGAAACCATATTTGCTTCCTCTTGTTAAGCTTTTTTTGCTCAGTTTCTCTTTGGTTTATTGGAAAAAGGAACGTATTTAATGTTTGTTTTTTTCACTTTCAACATGTCTGTGCCACTATTCCTGTAATTTCAAGAATCTCAGAGAGGCTAGATGTTCTCTGGCTGCTCTGGAGGTAAAATGCTCTGCTCTCGATTTGCTCCATGAAGAAATTCAACCAATTCCAAACCAAATCCAAACGGCCTCGTATGAAATTCAGTGTAGAGGCTATTATGTTGTACAAAAAAGGCAATTAGTGGTACTATATACCACTGTTTCACATTTAGCGTAGAAATCATTTAATGTTGGTGAAAAAAGCTACTTGTAGCACCCTCAATCGCACCACCAAACAGATCCATCTGTTGTTACCTTCACTTTGCACTGACTGCTTGCAGCACTGAGGAATAATGAGGAGCCTGGAGAAACCTCAGGGGTAATGTAGGAAGCCCTTGTTGTACAACAGATAAACAAATCATTTGCTGTAATGTTATCTAAATAATGATATCACCATGAATAATGTTATTTGAACGGCAATAAATGGCCACTTGATAAGAAGACCAGGGATTTACAGTGTCTGTGGGGACAAACATGATAGTAGTGATATAAATGTAGTCTAAAGCACGATGTTGTAATTCAATCTTTAGCTAAGATCTTTACGGTACGGCCGGGGCCTCCACCGTCAGCTGCAAACTGCCATAGAGCGCCACATCTCCAAGATAAATTCTCATGACAGTCTGCGAAATGCTCCCATAACTAGTGACACTGGATGATTTCCCGCCTCTGACAAGCCCCAGTATTGAGTATGATAACACTTACTTTGTCTTCATCCTTGGTTGGAGTATAATATCAATCCGTTTGATGATCCAGCAAACCGAGTCGAGCACTTGTGTATCAATCTTCATACATCGCTGCCTTGTGTCTAACAAAGAGCCCAGAATAGGATCATTCAATCACTCCCGGGCTGTGCTGTGTTCGGTACACTTGGCCTTCTATACAGCATAAGTGTTTCACTCCCTGTCAGCATCTCTCCTTTTTCAACCCCTTCTTTCCCCTGTCTGTTTCTTTGACATGTGGGGAATAAAGACACAAAATACAGATGATCATACAACTGCGCTCATCATAACTAAATGTCATGGTCAAATTGAATCTGGAAAACATATAGAAAGTGCTGTTCGTCTCCCAAGTCTCTCACCTTTCTCATGACCTAACTTTACTTTTAGCAGCCATAAATCACCACTGCTTTACCTTTTAACCCTTCACCGCTATAGTAGCTTCAATCTGTCCATCAGAACTTATACCGATATCTTACTAAATTCTTGGTTTTCCCATTCTTTATTCTTTAAATAAATTGAATGCAATAGTTTGACATGTAAATATGCTTATTTGATGCCTTGCTGAGAGCTACATGAAAAGATTGATATCAGTTTCTATGTCTCTATGCTAAATATGAAGTTAACACCAGCAGGTCTTTTCATGCACCTATTTGTCAAAAAATCTATTAGTGAAGTTTAGAGGTGCTGCTGGCAGATGGAGGCTAGCTATTTCTCCCTGTTACCAGTCTCGGTGCTAAGCTAAGCTAACCGGCTGCTGGCGATAATTTTGTGATATTGGGCTATGTGCTATCAGCTGCAGTCATGTCTTCCACCAGCAACCTAACTGTGTTCCATGACATTGTATATAAGCAAAGCATATTCACATTATCGCGGTACTGTGTATGTGGTGTATTGTTGTATTTACGCACACACACACACACACATATATATGATTTCAATTCAGTTGCGTATACTTCAACACTTAATGGTTTGGATTGGATGCTATTTTAGAAGATTCATTCAAACAAAGCTCTTTAGGAAACTTTTTTTGGCATAGAAAATTCATCATCATAATAAAAATGTACCGACCTTCAAAAATTTATATTGGTCAAATTCCTGCTTGAACAGGAATAATATTAACAATAACATTTAGTTCTGCATAACACTGCCAGCATAGCTTGATCTAGACTAAAAAAAAAGTATACATTTATGATACTGTCATGTAAACCATCTCCCTGACATTACTTGTTATATGTGTACATAATAATACAAGTTACCAACTGTGGCTTACTGACTATTTCTATGTGTTTACGCTGACCATGTCTCTTAAATGTTGTTCTGCAGCAGGGTTTGGTACACTGTGAAGACAACTATGAGGCTGTGTTCTCCGAATGAAATATAACTCAATCAATAGACACTCAGCAATCAACTTTTACTTGTCAGTTTTGATATATCCAATCATAGCTCTGGGTTGTTTTGTGATGTCTAATGTTCTGTGAAGATGGGCCTTTCATATTCTTTATTGTTTCTTTCTTCTTCTTTTTTTCCCCCCATCGACAAAAAAATGTGTTCACACTTATGTGAAATAAAACCTCAGAGGGAGAGAAGGGGGGGACAATGAAATTTAACCCATTTAAAACTGTATCATTTTCAGACCATACCTCAGGGCGCTGGGTGTTTATCGGCGGGACTGAAGAAGCAGAGATCACCGGACTGGTAATTGTTTCCTCTAAATCTGCTGAGCTCTGAGGAACACCAAGTGCAGTTTTTCATCAGACAGAGAATGAGAGGGTAAAAGGACAATACTAAGAAAAGCAAAAATGCTTTAGTCTATCATGTTGGTTTTTATCACTTCATCTAACAAGTGAGTAAGGCCACTAGCCTTCCACACAACATAATTATAAACACAGCTTTTTCCGCTGCTATGTGTGCTGGACAAAGCTTGGTGTTGGTTTCTGCTGCTTCTGAGCGAAATAAAACATTTTCTTTGAATAAAGCTACCAGATAGAAAAAAAGGGGGGGGGGGATACACAATAAATTGCATACGTATTTTAAATTTGATAGAAACAGAAGGAGAATTGAGGTGTTTTGAAAAGCACCTTAGAGCTAACTTGATTTGACATTTTCCTATTGCGTCAAAGCTCAGCAATCAGCCTGATATCTCATTTAGCCTGTAAAGTGATGTGCTCTCCACAAAAAGACATCAGAAAGGCAAAGTACTGCCACTCTCCACTCGGACCAATTTGTCTCCATCACTCCATTCATATAAACACTGAATGATTTAGGTAAAATTGTACGGAGAATCTTATGGGGATTTTTTTCTTCACTTTATTTTCATTATACTTGCGAGTATGTTAGAGGTTTCGATTCTATGCGTGCATTTGGCTTTGAAAGTCTCAGATTTAGTGCCGTGGTATTGGCTCATTTTTCATATCCATTGTTGGCTTGTCAGGGTGTCATAGCTGTTCCACAGAGCTGTTAGATCAGTCTAAATGTATAAATCATCCAGGATCTGACACACTCATTTAATTTAGGGGGCCCTGGTGCAGCGGGCCTATTAATGAAAAATCCCTGCCCTGTTTGCTGAGTGGGAACATTCAGCCTTTTTTATTTTATTTTTTATTAACATTGATATTCTGTATGATTTCCCTCAGTAGCCTGTTGGCTGCCAACCTGGCACTTTGTCATTTATCATCATATGCTATGTTTGTCAATCTGTTGAATTCTTTCATTCAAAAGTCCTTACCAAAATCACTTTGCATATCAAGAAAAAGGGGGCAAACTCTGAGGGCGCTAGGTGGGCCAAACCTCTCACGTTCTTCAATGCAGCGGTGGTTCCAACCCCGGAGCCTGTGTTATTGTTTTCCATCTGTGAAATAAAGTAACAGGTACTTAATGTACCAAAAACAATTTGTACAGCAGTTCTTTTTCCCCATTGAAGGCGTGCATGGCTCGCTGAGGGCTCCCCTTATCTCAGCGAGGCTAATCCATTTTCACACTGCGCTCCGGCGCTCTCATTTTACAGCTGAGGAGCTCTCCGGCTCCACGCTGGGCCTGAAATGGGACCCCAGTCACTGTGGCCCCTTGGAGTTTGCGTAGGTAAGTGTGCAGAACAAATGCTGAAAAGTCTTTAAAAAGTTAAAGGGACTAGTTTGCCTTTTCTCCCTCTTTCTCTCTCTCTCTTTCTCTCTCTCTCTCTCTCTCTCCCCAGGTCCCACCTGATCACCTACATTTTTCCTGCATTTCACAGTGTGAGCGTCTGTGCTTGAGCGCTGTCACAGGAGAGTGTTTGAAATTGGAGTAGCATGCAGAAAGTAAAAAAAAAAAAGTTGTATATCTGTGAGTTGTTCTGTACTGGTATGCACTGATTGACTGTTTTTTCTTATGTTTTTGTTTTTTGTGAATGTATGTGAATGTGCTACCATTCACAGGCATTGCTATGATCCATTAAAGTGTATTGTCAGAGCAACACTTTGTCAAGTCGATTCACTTGTGCAGACTGATACAAAGCCGCTGTTTATAGAAGGATTTATAAAGACCACATGTGTAAGCAGTGTGAGCTACATAAATGGGAGCAAGAGGGATTGATTGTGGTTTGAAATGATTTCCCCAAAAAACCCCAAAACGGATCAACCAGTGTTGCACATCAAAAAAAAAAGAAAGCGAAGAAAAGAAAGAAAAAAAGCCATGATTAGGATGTAAAGGATCAGAGAAATAAATGACTCTAAAATTACTCAAATATGTTATGCTGGTTGGATGTTTGATCAATCAGCATCTAATTTGTTATGGATGTACAAGCTATATTTTACATTTAAAACATGCTAAACTTATTTCAAATAGGAAAGACTAAACAATTCTACTCCCAACATGAAAACTCCACACATGTTTCCCTCAAAGTCAAAGAACGTGCATCACACCAGACTCCGGCACACCAACAAGCTGGCAGTTCTGTTGCTTGATAATGATATCAGGGGTCCCACAGCTTCCACATGAATTACTATCTAATGGGGGCCCTTCTGGTGGTCTGGTATCATGGCTGCTTGATTCAAGTGCAGGTTGGAACCCTTCCTGCTGCGTCTTTGTCTGAGACAGTCAGCCAAGACTAACTGGGATCATCCTGGTTCAAAGGTGTGTGAGGACAGGAGAAAGGGAGGATTCTCCTTTCAAAAGCGGCATACCAAAAATGAACACTGACAGTTTTTTGACATCGATCCGTTGAGAAATTATAAAATGCCACATTACTGAGAATGTAGATGTGAAGGAAATGTAAGAAATTATCTTTTATTTTCAAAACTGAATGTAAGAACATGATTTACCATTACGAAATATTTGATGTGACTCTCCCACCATGTCTCCTACGTGTCTGTGTGTGTTTGTTGTTGCTGTTATTGTATTTTTTTTTTTTGTCGATTCTTACAACATTCCAGACACCTGCTCACATATCAAAGAAAAACTGTTTTGATTTACTTGCGAGCCGTGCTCCTGCCCCTTTGCTATCCCATCATGCCAAGTCATTTAAGGCATCTGTGGCCTCTCTGGCCCAGCCTCTGCAGCCCCATCAACCCCCTGCCGCGGGCCACAACAGCGCATGCCCACTTGGCTGGGCCAGCCGGGAGGGCAGCCGGGCCAGGACTCCCAGGACTCCCAAGCATCCAGAGCAGCTGGAAGTCCCATCTTCCCATCCTGCTTCTCAGCAAAACAATCAAAACACAGAAAATCTATAATAAATCAGTCTTGGGCTCTATCTGGGAAAAAAAAAAAAAGGGGGCACAGTCATAGAAAAGCTGGTCGAAACTCAAAATAATGAATTTTCTTTAGCAGTTTGAAGAAAGCAGGATAGACAAATGGCTTTAAGGTTGCCAGGTTGCTTGTTCAAATCTCCATACCTGATTGGAGAATTTCGGTTGGTAAAATGAATGAAGAAAGCCCCTCCATCAGCAACTATTGCAGTTGCTCATGTCCCCACAAATAACCCTTAATAATACAAAGGTTTAAAAAAAACCAGCATGATAAATTAATGCCTCAGTCCTGCAATTTATACAAAGGCGAAGCGGAGGTAATGTGATTACCTCTGGGTTGTACATTTGCAATTGTGCATAAGTGAATGCACGAGTCTGCTGATGTGATTCACAGTTCAAACTTACTTAGCCTCATTGAGTTAACCCCTCTAACCTAAACAACTGTAATGGAGAGCATGAAAAATCCCCCTCTCTTTCTCTTTTCTCTTCTCTCTTTTCGCACCCCACAAGCACACACACACACACACACACACATGCTCTTTAGTCTGACCACCCCAAAGCTAATGCAGTTGACTCAGAAGATCACCGGCAGTTCACCGCAAGGTTAGAGATAAAGAAACACATATTCTCTTTTTGTTTTTACTGTCGTCGTCGGAAAGGGGGAAGGGGACAAAAACGATGTCATCATCTTAGCTTTATTTGTCCCCATGCTTTTATTTTAAGGGAATTCAGATTTCTTTAACAATTATCCAGATGTCTCAATATGTATGACTCCTATGAATCTAATCAGATTACAAGATTAAGATACATGAGAACAAAGTTCTCCCCACCGTGGTGTCTATTTCGGTGGGCTCACCACTGGGCCCAATTGTTTACATTAAGATGAGCTGGATTCTTTCTCTCTCTCTCTCACTTGGAGTGATTTGAAGTTTGCTCTCTCATCCATGTAACTAACACTGAGCGAGGACAAGCTAGACTGCGTCTGAATGGGCCTCGGAGCTGCCAGAGGAAGAGATTCATAATCACCGGCAAGATGACAGGTGTATCAAATTTCTAAACTTTTTTTGTGTGAGCGCTGACAGGCTATCAGTCAGCACGCAAAGATGGTGTTTTCTTAACCCTGGTGTTGCATTAAGTTGACATCCTGCTGTGTCGGAACTGGGTGACATATTGATGTGGAGGAAATATAACAGGGATGAAGATTTAAGACTTAAGGGCTTGGCGGGGAAAAAAATTACAAGCAAGTGGGGTTTAGGGGTGTTGTGGGTAATAGTCAAACAAAGCGACCATCTTTATGGTGTCTCTGTGAATATGCCTGCTTCAGCTCTGCGGAAACAATGCTGGAGAAGTTTGATGCATCACAATAAAAGTGCAACAAAAAAAAGAAATTATTAAAAGTAGCTGTGAAGTGAAATCAATATTGCCAATGTTAATTATAACGATATAAAAGGATATTTCCCATAGACAAAAGCATCCCTTTTATCGATTAATACACAGTTAACAACAAATGGACACCCTACAGCAATTTTCAATTTAGAACTTGAATGGTGATGGGCCCCTGTAAGCCGAGAGAGTATATTGGTGAGGCGGACTAAAACCTGTGCATCAAATCAAAGTGGGGGGTGTTACCATAAGCATGAAGACAAACTACTCTCACGTTTCTAAGTACAGAAGTCCACGTTCAGTTACTTTGTCACAAATCACTGCAAGGCTTCCCTCCCAATCCGTCATTTCAGGATTACTGGGAGTTTGCGTGGCGCTGCCACACACAAGCCTGTCACCTGCTCAGTGGGGGTAATAATTGGTATGAAATAGCGTTATGGACAGCTGAAAGGTAAGTGCTCTGATTGAGTGGGAATCCACTCCGAGGATTCCTGTTTTACACTTCGTCAGGATTTTCTGTTTTTTTCTCCCCACCCAATGCCACCACTCTTTTTTTTCTTTTTAATGCTATGGATTTGTTGTCATGGAGGCCTGACAATCTTGCTGACACATCTGTCAGAATTCTTTTTTTTTTCAGCCGGCCTTTGATTGACTCCATTTGTGGGGTGTAACTCTATCAGAAAATGCCAGTCTCGTGCTCATTCAGTCAGCTTTTCTCTGACTAGTGGAGTGGAGAGTCAGACAGAGACAGAGAGAAGAGACTGAGATGGGAAAGGAGTGAAACAAAAACTCTCATAAAAAAATCAGGTATAGTATATATGAGGAATTGGGATTTTATATTTTAATTCATGTCATTTTTAGAGTATATTCTGCACTGACTGGAGAACAGATGAGACTAAAGGTGGGGAGCCAGGGCAGAAAGCGTGCAGTCACGCTGGATGGCGACGCACTGCACGCCTGTATAGAACAAACAGGCGTAGAAATCTGTACTAGACCGGAGATGTGCATTGCAAATCACAACCTGCACGACATGCATCTGACAGTGAACAAGAGTAATTTGTTTCGCTCTTAACACTTGAGATGAAGGACAGGAGGGAGACGGAAGCAGGAAGAAAGAGGAAAGGTGTCACTTGTATGTAGTAAAACACAAATTTTAGAGGTGAAATGACATCTCTTGCAATGCAGATGTCGGTTGATTTTGAATTGATGTGCAAAAAATGAGTGAAATCGTAAAAAATAACAATAAAATATAAACAAACGGCAACATTCTCAATTTATCACACTGACAATGCATTGTGGGAGGTAAAAAAGAAAGAAAAGAATCATGCCTCTCCCTCAGATCACTCAGTTGTTATTTGTGCCTTAATGCAGCTGGTATTAGTATTAGTCTCTCAAAAGGCAGAAGCGGTGGCCGTGATGCTCCAAGCCTCACAGGTTCTTTTCTATGGCTTATCATTCGGAAAGCCAGAGAAGCTGTCCAGTCTCATTCTCTCATTGGAGAGCACATGTCAGGACCTATTTGCCACTGGTTATTTTGAGAGTGACATCAGTGATGACCTCTTGACCCCGACTGACGGAGAAATGCTTCTGCAATAGTTTTCCATTACAGAGGCGAGAGAGAGCGCGGACACCAGACGGATATGTTGAAATGGGAAAATAGGAAAACTGGAAAAGGCATTTAGACCTGTATTTGACCTATCATGTTTCAGGTTTTCACGGGAGGCATTTATGAAATGAGTATTTGACCCATAAACAAAGCCTTTGTCATCTCTCTCCTGTGTTTTCCATGACCATCCACCACTGGCTGTTACAGAGGATAAAACAGGGATCATTACACCAACACACATGGCTTCTATTCATTTGGCTTGATGTTGTCCTCCTTTTTTCCCCTCAATGACGTGTGCCTGCTTGTCAGTCTGGCTATGTGTGAATCAGCCTTGAATGTATCTGTAGCTGTTTCAAATTAGGGGACAAATTGTTGTGACTGAGCTTTCGACATGCCTCTCAACAGGTTGGGTACTAGCGTTTCATATAGATCTGAGCTGAGCCAAGTTGACGCGATGTTTGTTCATCCAAGAACACTCTGCTTGAGATTGCCATTGCAGGTCTCCAACACAATAAATAATATAAGGGATATCAGCTAAATCGCATTATTGCATCATTTATAGTCATTGTACTGTTCCGCTGTTTGTAATACAACGTTGGCACCATTCTATTAAATGAGCACAATTCCTTAAAATAAAAATGAAATATGTGCTTTGTGAACAGAAAGTGAAAGAAACATGATTTCTCATATTAACTGAAACAGAGTTAGATGTAAAGATTGATACCACTGTCGAAAGCACACAATCAGAGAATAATTTGACAATAGTTTGATGTTCCCCAAGATTACTTGAACTATTATTTCAAGTAAGCTAATCATAAATTCAAGAGGGGCCAACTGTGAGCAGTTTATCCAGGTTTGGTGGTTCAGTCCCCAACTCCTTCTGTCCACATGTCAAAGTGTCTTTGCTTTCACTGATGCCACATTTCTGTTTGAGTAACTTCAGCTAAAAAGTACAATATGCTCCTAGCCAGTGCTTATTATGTACTGTACAGATTACATGACACAACGACACATCAGAATCCCAGTTTGTGACACTGCAATATAGTCTTTGACACTAAATCTATTATATGAATGCCATTTAAAGCATCTGTGCCGCTCCATCAAAGACAAAGACAAATTACCCGCTGTAAACCATGAACAAGAAAGCAAGCTGTGTGGGAAGATGTCCATTTAGAGAGCTGATTTATGTAATATGACAGAGATGCTTTGATGGGGGGTATTTCTGCCTTATCACCCATTATGCTTCCCTACAGCTCATAAAGACATATGTCACCATGTGAAAGCTTTGCAGGTCAGTCTGAAGAGATGGCAAGTGTGCTAGCTAGTCAGCTACCACTGCTGGCCTTTGCCTTTGTGATGAATTACATTTATGAAAGCTGCAATTACCTGATTACCTCGCTGCTCTGGCTCCCACTCACTAGCAGGATTCATCACGGCCCTATAATTTCATTCAAATTACCCATGAACCTTAGTCCATAGAGTCAACAGTAAATGCCATTGTAACCCTATTGAGTGTAATGTATCTGCGGTCAGCACAGTAGTAAAATGAACATCAAAGGTGAGAAGACAAATATTAGAGGTATGAACATGATAAGAAGTGTCATCCTATTCACTCAGGACCAAGTGGAGTATATGAACGGTGTTGTTTAGATGCTGGTGTACGCTGGGATCGGCATGGAGTAGCTAAAATCGTCACATAGCCCCCTGCACCATTTTCACCACGAGCCCCACAGAAAAGTTAGCAGTAGATTATTATTTTCCGTTCCTCCCTTTGCCGAGGCGAGCTGACCTCCCAAGACCTCCCAATATACAAGCTCCTGTATCCTCAGGCCGGCTAACACCCTGAGGATTCACAAAACAAACTAGCCGCTGGGCTGGTATGGGCCCTCCTATGGTCCACCATCTCTGGCTCGGCATGGCGATGTTACTTCTGATTCTGCTTTCACACACAAGTCTAACAGAGCTATGACATTTGATACAGCGTTAAACTCTTACATTGCACATCAAAGGTGATCAAGTTACAACTACGTTTTCCGTCTCCAGGAGGTGCCTCGCCACATGAAAGTCGAAGCGAGCATGAAGTTGATTCCCTCACGCATTCATAAATTCATTAGTCTAAACTTTTCAGTGTATCACTTACATTAAGCCTCATTAACTTCTTTTTTCCTGCTTTATATTAGCTAATTAGCTCAGGGGTGGCCACAAATTAATTACCATCTTCTACAGCCTCATGCAATTGCATTGTGTTTATTTAGTCTCTCCTATTAACTTTGAATCTTTTCCTACTCGTAAAAACAGGCAATTAACATTTTTTGATAAACAAAAATGATGCTAGCTCAGGGACAATCAGCCGCTCTGCATGTCGTCTTTACAAAATTACCCTGTCAGCTAATTTGACCCCCGAATCATCCTCAGTCCAGACTGGTTTGTAGTTGAAGAACAGCATGCGACATTGGTGTGACCTTTGTTTCCTTTTATGCTCTTTTCTTTTCTCCAGCACTTCTTTCCTTGTGCTTAATGCATTTTCGTGTGCAGCTGTCACATTACAGATGCCAATCACTACGTTTTAGAAGATGTCAATTCTGATTTCTCCCTTTGCTATGGGTGAGAGTGGCAATCCAGTAATATGACAGCAGAGCATTCAGCACCGAGATGCTGCAGAAGTCTTCAATTTTCCTCAGTGTATTTCAATAAACCAACACAATGGCTGCTTCATTAGCCCATTGATTCATTAATGTAGCTATCATTCTTCCTCATATTCACAGAGCACAAACACCGATGATACAAAAGGTAACAGTAATGATAACTCCATCCACGGTCGAATTCCTGTTAAGGCACCAGGCGGCTTTCTGCTTTGATAAAGAGGCCCATTTATACGCTGTCTTCTAGCACAGGGTCATCCTTCTCCATATTCTGTGTATTGACCCGGGTTGTTCCTTTTATTACAAGCAGGTTTTTTATTGAAGGATGATTACATTGAATGATGTCAAGCGAGGGGAGAAAAGATCGACCAGAATAATGACGTTCCAGAGAGGGAGAAACCGATGGGGGTGGGTGGAGGGGTCGATGGCTGCACTTGCCCTGTCTTTCTGTGCGGCCTCACAAATTGAGTCGCATCCTTCCTCATCCATTATTTAAGGCCGATCGGACTCTCTTGGCAACTATGGATTTGATAATCATTCCCATGTCCATATTAAATATGTGACATAAATATCACAGTAGGGGCTTGTCAATAAGAGAGCAGCAGTGTGAAACTGGGGCGTAAAAGAGAAACTAATAAATGGATATGAGGCAGAGAGGAGATGAGAAGCTTGTACGGATGTTTTCCTGCTTCTGAGACTATAGGAGCTGTTAAAGATATTGGAATTGTGGCACATAACTACAAGTCTCTCTGCACCTGAATAAGCAAGGAATGCTCCTGAAGACCTGCATCTAAACACATAACATTAATCTCTGAAACATTATTGCAAAAATAATTTTGCAATAATGCTGACATGCAGCTTCTAGGGATGGCAATGTCTTCGGTTTATGACCAAATACCTGCACAACTAATAGCATTCCCATCAGTCTAAGCTGCATGTTGTGTAAAGTAAATCTTAGTTTGGCTTTACAAACTAAGATGGCGACAGTGGTAAACATTACTTGCTAAACATTTTTATTGTGAGCATGTTAGCAGGGAAGTGGCCTGGGATGGCTGGCCACTGGCCACCCCTGAAATCTGACTGGCCACCACAGGTGCCACCCCTTTATACTAAACTATGATTGGCTAACTGTCCAGTCCGAGGAACCTCGTTGCATTTTGTTGTTTTGTTGTATATTTGAAGTTTTGCACAGTTTTGTCAATACAATATTTTGTCCACTTAGTCTTATTTCTGTTTGCTATAAATAACAAATAATAAGTGCATAGAGAAATAATGTAGCTCCACCTACCTGTATGTACCCGTTCCTTGTTCCCTTTAAGTTTAGCTGTGTTACAGTAAGACAATGGCAGAGTTTTGTATTTGTTTGAAGTATTTTTACTACACACACACACACACCACACCCAAACGTCACCTATCACAGGTGGTCTGAGTTGGGTGTTGATCCTACTTCCTCACATTACTGATTGGTATCGGTGTTGTGCAGGTTCATGCAGTAATCAGCAGACTTTCGGGCTGTTGCGTTGTATTAATTCAAGATACACATGATATCTATACACTGTATGGTCCAGTTGTCAGGTGACTATACCCAGACCACCTGGGTATAGTCAATGTCCCACTTGGGCCACCCCAGTCAAAAAAGTCTTGACATGGCACTGCATGTTAGCTGACATTGATTAAATACAGCCTTACAGAGAAATTTACATTCTATTGTAGTAGTGTTGTGTAGTAGTGGAAGTGTTGCTGGCTTTTTTATAATAAACTAAACTAAGCAACAACTAGCCACAAGTCAGTATTCATAGTTTTTACTTCCACTTCCACTAAGGCTTAATTCATTTTTTTCCCTTTTTGCCACAAGATCACATGTCTTCTCATTTGCAACCTGATCAAAACATGTTTGTTGTTGGTTTTAGTAAAATACGAAAATGTGCTACTGAGTGCTATATCTACAGGCAACAAGAGCAACAAAATAGACATTTATTCATATGAAAATGTGTCTGTGTGGGCAAAGGAGCAGTGTGTGAGGGGGAAAAAAGGGTGTTGGGTTGTAAGTCACCACATAAATAAGGTGGAGAGAGGGCTGATAACAAGAACCAGCATCTGCTAGGCAGGCAGGCAGTATGTCTCCTTTCTCCGCGGTGGACTCTTCGTCTCCTGTGATTTTCTCCAGCTGCTGGCCATGAATACTGGCCTATGCACTCTAGATTAAAGCACAACACATGTTTCTCTGCAGGCTAGACTATATATCATCCCCTGATAACCAATGACAAACGCTCCTACATATTGTCCCAGAGCAAAGACAGAGTACGTTAAAACGATGTTTGGATGTGAGCTGTTGAGGAAGTGAAATATCTGTTGGACTGATTGACCGACTGAACTGAACTGTTCTGTTTATTTATGTTGACATCATAAACTACCTGAAGTATGTTTAGTATTTATATATTTGTCTCACCTTATCATATTGTAATTTTGCACGATTGTGTCGTGTACAATTTTAGCCAGTCAGGGTGAGGTTATTCTTTTCTACTAGGGCATTACATTAGACCTCTTGAGGGTGACAGTGATTCAGTGCTGCTCAGTGAACAGGATGCTCTGCCATTCTTTTCTGTCAGGGTGGTCTGGTGTCTCATTTTCTCGTCTTCACGCGGACGGGGGCGTGCCCATTGTCATGTTAAGGGAGCACAATTTCTGTTTTGTTATTTTCCCAGGTGTAGTCAACATTAATGACTGGAAACAACGTGTGTTTAACATTTAATAAAGTTCTTATCACCATACCATTCAGCTCCCTTGTGTTTACTAGCCCAAGTTGAAAGATTGGCTTACGTTGTGTGGTTTGCTCTTCCTGTGGCCCCTCCCAGGAATCAAGGGTAAGCCCAGGTTAAAACTCATAGTATGATATCAGGCCCTCCTTCAACTCCTGTGTGTAGCAGGATATAAACATGGGAGTGACTGACTCACTTCACAGCTAAGCTTTGCCATGTTTGGTCCACTGCTTGGACAGTAGCGCAATTTGTTGTTCAAGCCTGTCTTCATGGTTGGTCTTCCTAGATCGGAGAATGGTGTCCTCCATCCACAGTCATTCCTCTAATGCCGCTGTAAGTGAACGTGTTTGAGGACAGCACAATCACAAAGACCACCACACTTTTTTTGACATTACCACTAGAGGTCACCAAAGTCAAAACGTTTCAAATTCTGCACATAGTGGCTTTAATAGACTTGATTATGGTGGATATTATGACTTGTCAAACATGTGTAATTAATAACATTTATCATGGCTACATTCCATTTAGGTGCTGCAGTTCTATTGAGCCATCTCCAGGCATTTTCCTGTAGAATTCCTGCTGTGAAAAGGTCCACTCACTTGTTCTCTTAACCCAATGCTGTGCAATGCAAACACATTAGCTGTGGCCCCCAATGACTATTGGGGGCTTTTTTATATTTTTGTTTATTGTAGTAAAAAATATTAGATTTTGTAAAGCCATACAGGACAGTACAGGACAGCAAAGCTAAAAACAAAACACTTAACAAGCAACTGTAGAATAAATGTGCATACTCCTGCAAGGGGAAGGTAGATTTCACTCTTTTCTTTTTTTGTAGTATGTGAGATAAAAGTGCATTCAACAAAGATTTTTTTCCCTGCCAGTAGAGAGATATCTTAGTCTTGTTAATTCATAAAGCACACCTCTGAGCACACAACAATGGCTTTAGTTAAGTTGGTGAACTCCAGCATGACAAGCTACAGATGGCATATGTTTCATCTGTTTTCTATTCAATCATGACAGGAGGGAGGGTTTATCTTCATATTATGATGATTTATGTCATGTCTTTTTGTAAGACAGAACAGAAGGCAAGTCCGCCTCTAAACCTTTAAGCAATTCTGTTGTATTGTATTACATGCCTGACCATCTAATTTCAAGATTATGCACTTGATTGAAGTAATTTGTCTTGACTTTCACTCATTCCTCATATCCTGCTCTGCAGTCATGTCAGCTCGGTCAGCTTGCTTATTTACAGGCACTTACAGGAGAAAAACTTACAGATGTTTTCAAAGTGCCACAGAAAGACTAAGCAATGCTGTCTTGCTTGTTTTACTTCAAACCATTATCACATAGAACATGTAGAGTAGTATTGTTGCTCTGGGATGATAATGCATAAAAATTGAGTGCTAACCACCAAGTTTGGACCTGAAATGTTCACAGGTAAAAACCTCACAATTCACTATGACAAAGCCACATTCTTAGCTTTAATGAGAGTACCCTCTGTCATTGTTGCATCAGGATAGAGGTAAGTATCAGTGGAGCAGAGAAAACAAATTCAATAATAATTAACTTGGGTCATCTACTCATCTGCTATGGCTCATAAACCTTCGAGAAAATTTCCCCCAGAACTTTTGCAAAGCCTTTAAGTCTCCCACATGCCTGCAAGAGAGTCTTTACGCAAGCCAAACTCAGCTCCTTGTTTCACCCACATCACCCATGACATCATTTCCTGATACATAATGTCTAACTCTTGTGCATTCACGTGTTTTGGGCTCCTCGTTAACATCCGCAAAATCATACTGATAATTGTTTTACCACCTTAATGCTTGACTTTGACTTTTCCTGATTTTGAGAATTGCCTATGAGTGGTAGTTTGAACTCATGACATGTTTCAGAAGTCCGCTACAGAAAATGAAGCAGTCTTAGAAACTTTAAAACTTGGTTAAATAAAATGGATTTTAATTAATTAATTTTAATTCATGTTGACAGAAGTTTTTTCCTTTGGGGTCTAAATGACCCCAAACATGTTGAAGTAAGTCAACATAAGTAAACAGTCACTGTGTAGATAACATACTGCACAATTCTTTGTTTGTAGATGAAACAAACTGGATGGTATATTTTGTCTAAAAGAAGAACAAAAAACTGCAAGTTTATGTTGATAAGAAAGATGTATTTGCCGTACTTCTGAAAGGATTCACGTCACAAGTTGCACTGCTCTGACTGGTTGTAGGTCTATCCAATAGCACCCAGAGGCATATGGTCTGTGCCTGTTGATAACACCCCTTCGCTGGTCTGATGATATCAAGCTAATGCTGTATGGTCATTTCAGTATTTTATGACATTAATTAAATATAAAAGTCCAGTTTAATCCAAAGGCTTTGCTGCTTTAATACTGTTCTACATGTTGGGTTTTAGTAAGGTCATAAGAAAATAGAACATTTTGAAAAATATTTTAAATGGAAAAACAATTGAATTTACAATTATTGCTATTATTATTATTAGACGCAGAAGAAGTCAAGTAAAGCAAAACAGAAGGGTTTAAGTTTACAGGTTTCTAGAGGTTTTTGTGTGTTGTACTGAACTTGGTTCATGACATTTATGACTTTTGCTGTGATGATAAAATGTCAATCTGTGTATATTACATAGAAAACATCACATCAGAGAGGGGTGAAGGGAGTTAAGTGTTTCCCTCTGATCACTCTAGCTACATTTAACACGTTCTCCTATTTTTATTCCCTCTACTATCTTTTACACTCACCCAAACAAAGTGTGGCCTGTCAGTGTGTCGGCTCTGTTGTTGTGTGTCGTATGAGCTGCTCTCTATGCCGGCTGTCAGCTGGCTGTAGAGCTAATATCAGGGCTGCCTCTCTGGCTGGCAGACCCAATCAGACTCTGGAAGCTGGGCTGATTGGACTGACATACTCCATCAAACCCAGCATCAAACCGCCTCTGACCATACACTGGGGTCTGACTGCTTCGGACATCACAGAGTAGGATTGGTGCAGGCTTTTTTTAAACAATCTTAATATAGATCACAGAGGTTTCTTTCTCACTGCCTCTCCCTGTAGAATTTCATGAGTTTTAGATGCATTTTCAGAAGACTCGGGTTGTTTGTTTATACTTGCAGCGAAGCATGTGCACTTAGTTTTGTTGCAGAGGAATTATTATAAAGGTTTGAATTCTGTTCTGTTTTCAGAAGTTATTTTAGCTGGGTTTACTGTTTTTAATTAATTAGTTAATTTTGCATCAAGAAGCATGTTTGCTGTTTCTGTTTTATTTCAATGTCTTGTGTAAGGTAATTGAGTTTCAAGGGATCTAGTCAGATCTTCCAGACGTTTGTCCTGTGTAGTATTTAATATCAAAGCATGTGGCATCAAGACTCACATGCTTTGAACTGCTTTTAATCCGAGCATCTCAACTAACCATACCGCACTCCCCAAATAAAACTGTTACTAGTTTGACATAATTAAGTATTTCATATAATTGGGTCGACTTTAATCATCTTTAATCACCCAAATATATTCTAAAATTGAAATGTTTATGAGAACATGGGATTTTTGTGGGAATGATCACAACCCTGAAAGCCTTGGACAAACATGTTGAACCTTCTAATTATGCAGTATAGTTAAGGAAGCACACTCAGCATATGTGTGTGCGTGTCGTGTTAATTTCCGCCCAGTGGGGAGGATAATATGTTGTGAAAATTTGTCAAACTGTGCATAAGGAGCATTACAATGTCAACAACATTGTGAGTGTCTTCGGAAACAACATAAAAAGGCACTCCCAACCATCAGAGGCCTTGCTCCTTTCCCCCCCCTCTAAATTCCTAATAAGAATAGATTTTAAGAATAAAAGAATTTTTAGAAATAAAGGCCAAAATACAAATTTAAGTGCTCAAATCTTCCTATGACAGACACCTTAATGGAGGATTTGTAAGTGATTTAATTGACTGCTTCCACTGACGAGCTGTGGAGCCAATCATACACTGTCCTCTCCAAGGCTGAAAAGGTATGCCAATCATGGCGCCATTGTTTCCAAAATGACAACAATATGGATTGAAATGCATGAGTGCTGCTTAGGGAACATTTACCTCTTGGTGCCGCATCCGTTATGTGGCAATTTAAAACCCAGGGGGTCCGACTCGGAAACTGTAGCGAGAAACGTTTGGGCCTGCTTTACAGAGCTGCTCGCAAAGAAGCATCAGGCTGCCCTCTCCCGCCACATGGGGAGCGCCACTAACACCCCCACAACATGACACCCACAGAAACATATAATTATTCTTTATCCCATATTCAACAATAAGGGTGACAGTCAGAACAAGTGTGTTCACTGACCCATCATCCAGTGGAGCAGATTTCAGTCCTCCAGAAGAAACATCATTTTTATAAGAACGATGGCAACAATAGTAAAAGTGCTATAAGATACATTTCCAAAAACAAGTGTAAAGTCCTCTACAAAGGGAAAGGAGAAATAGAAAGATATAAAATTGACAGTTGAGACGGAAATACAGAAGGAAGAAAAGCAAACTATAAAAAGGCACAAAAACATCATTACATGAATGCAAGTCTGTAGAAGTACATTTAAAGGAGTTATTTAAAAGACTGACAGTCCCTGATTGCATAGCAGCAATTATCTCTTGTTTTAAATTCTTCTTGTATAAAAGGTGTCATGATGACCTGCTGTATTGCTTTTTGCCTTTTCACTCCAGCAACATGTGAAACTGAAAGGGTCGAGGACACAATTATGTCTCCATTTCTCCTAGTGGCAATGTTGAAACGAAGCCACTGAAGGCGGGAGTTGAATTAATGATACATTTATTCATTATCATTTTAATATAGCCACAGTGCACAATCAGCTGCAATACAGCGAGACAAAGCTGAGAAAACAAATTAGCGGGAAGCCTAAGGAATATTTTTTCACCCTCTACTCTGCATCCTTGTGGCATATGGCTACCTATTTGCAACAAGAGTTCATTTGCAGATATATAAAGAAATCAGCACAGGGACAAATAAAATTATGTAATAAAACTCAACCAAGAAGAAATATTGCCAGTGAAACATATGGCACTGTCAAAAATTATCACTTGAGACGCTAAACACAAAATACTGGCAAGTACAATTTCAACACGTTCCACCCTAAATGAATTAATTCACTTCATTATAGAGTAGAAAGGTAGGAGTTATAATCGCCTCAATTAGAGCAGAGCCATAAAGTGAAGATAATGTATATGTAATTTCTTTTAATTTAGCTACCATCTGCTTGTTGCAATTGAACGCACTGTAATATTTCGATTTTCATTAGTTTGTTTTTCTGTCGTGAGACAGATCATTGTGTATGAGCATAAGACTGTTTGAATTCAATAAAGCCAGGACAACTGATTTCATTTGACAATGGAGTTTATTTACGTGCATCATTCATAATGAAGCCTTCCTTATTCTAAAAAGAAGAACCCTATCGCACATTTGAAGGTAATTAGTGTACTTCTGCAGCTCATCCGTGCCCAATAAAGGTATATAAAGAAAAGACACAGTTACTGTATGCAGCAGAATAAATACCACAGGGTTACAGACCTCCTTTCATTTGATTCGACTATTAAAAGTCTCTCAATAGTTCTCCAGAAGCCTCTCAAGCATATGTCTCCTCATCTGCTTATCTTGGCAAACACTTGGCTCGGTAGATGAGGGGCGGATGGAGGAGAGTAAGAGTTGAGTCGACTCCTTTCCTCTGATGGCCTCGCAGGCCCCCGCCGACTGGCTCGGCTGCTTTGCGCGGAGCAAGCGCTCTCTCCACCAACCTGCCATATGGGAGCCATAGCGCTTTTCTTTATCATCTCTTCTTTTATGCCTACTGGTTGTGTGGCTGCCTTTGTTGTTCAGGAATAATCAAATGTTGATAGCATAGTTCAAATGGACCATTAAGTATGTGAGAATGCTCTATGGAGATGGAGCAGATAAGAGGCCAGGAGCCAGGCAGTCTGCCACGTTCAATAGCCAGCCTAGTGGTGGTGCTAATTTGATTATAATATAGTCATCTCCGAAGATTAGAGCTATTCAATTAAATATTCTAATTAACCTGAAGTATTAGGCAAATGATGCTAATTACAAATATCCTCAAGAGAGCCGGCTGGATGAAAAGCTCGGCTCGCAACTGATACTTCAGACCACTGTCTCGTAACAAGATGTCCTATATCATAGACTCGACGAATATTAAATTCTTGGCTAATTTGCTTCAACCCCATTTGTTTAATGGCATTTGCATTTTGTTTGAAATTGTAATAAACATGTGTACCCAGCTCTTAACTTCAAAGAGAAAGTGCACTCTTGGGGTAGCTTAGTATTTCTGTTTACACAGCTCCCCAGAACATTCTCTATCTCTCTCTCTCTCTCACACAATCACACACACATGCACACATAAACAAACATAAACACACATAGCCTGGCCCATTAAACTCAAAGTGCTTGTACTGACTGCGATGTAGCAGCATTATTTTCAGGGCCGTGCACATCATGGGATCAATTTTTTGAAAGTGGGTGTTTCTAATAATTACGAATATCCTGATTGATTAAGGGTGTATCTGATCATCTTTATAATTTTCATTATTTCCACACACTGTTGATGCCATAAAGATAGTGTGGGTGTCTAAGAGAGAGAGACAGAGAGAAAGAGAGAGAGAGAGAGAGAGACCCTCAAAAGATGCAAAAAATGATTCATTGTGGAGGCAGCCAGCTTGGACCACAATGCTTTGTCTAAAATCATGAAATCATCATATTTGACAAAGGTTAGAGGAAAAGCAAAGCTATCATGGTAGAAAAACATGTAGGTGCCTTCAGTGATTACTTTATATTCATAGTTTTTTCCACTCCAAGGTCCTGAATATGTCATGTGCATAATGCCAGCCCTCAGTGTGGCATTATAGTCACTCCAAGCAACGTGTTTCAATAAGGCAATTTTCTCACTGCCTAAGAACATCAGCGGGGCACCATTTTCAACAAAGACAGAGTATGACATGTTATCCAAGCATACATCTGCAGGACAGAACTATACTTTATTAAAGGAAAATAGGATTTCACAAATGTTTTGACAAGCAGGGGGAGAAGAAGGAGGAGGAGAGGGAGGTAGAGTGGAAGGGGAAGCAGGGTTGGAAGGAGGGGGTGGGCTGGCAGTGTGTGTGTGTGTGTGTGTGTGTGTGTGTGTGTGTGTGTGTGTGTGGTGGGGGGTGTTGAAGGCAACAGAAGAGGCTTGATTCATGGCTTGTGAGCAACGCAAAGAAAAGTGAGTAACGCAACTCATGAAGATCAAATACCTGGAGGTTGTGAACAGTTTTGGAAGATTGCCGATTGTCTTTGTTATTCAGATCACAGCATGACAGTGGATTATAAAGGAGGCAGACAGGGAGGAGATGATGCCATTTATTGTATCCAAGCAACCATACACCTAACAAATCATGTGATCACAGATTAATTACCCTGAATCTATAAATGGAGGAGATTGAAAGTGTTTTTTGTGTTAGTTATTGGCTAAAATGTGCCATTAACCTTAAGTTGAACCAAAATTCAGTTTAATAGTCTGTATTTTCACTTTACATTAATGCCCCTAAACCTTTTTGTATATGTAACAGTGGTGGAAAGTAACAAGAAAATTCACTCAAGTATTGTATTTCCAAGTACAATTTTGAAGTACTTTGTGTTTTACAGTGTTTGAGTTCAAAATGTCCATATTATACTACTTTATACTTCTAATCTACTACATTTGAAAGACAAATATTGCTTTTACATTACAACATTTATCTGACAACAAGTTATGATACATCAGTGTTGTGTTCATCCTTGTTTCTGCTTTCCCCACGTGGCCAAACAATCTATTCTTCTCAATGACTGTTTTGCCTTGTGAGCCCTAATGGAAAATAACTAGTCTAGTTCAGGCCCCTTGACTTAGACTTGTTAGTTTGACCAAAAAGACTTCTCCCCTTTAAACTGCTGAAATGGTTTCAATTAAATAAGCGTTTCGGAACCAAATAGGTAAAATGATCCAATATTTCACAAAAAAGCAATGGCTAGAGAAAATAAAAAGAAATACACATATGTATATGAGAACTTTCATTTTTTGCTTTCATATGCCAGTAATCATTGCATGACCACTCGGATTCATCTTGAGATCCTTTGTATGGGGGCTGAACACAAATGAATACTTCTTCCACCCCTGCATTGTAGTACCACAAAACGTAGCCCAGTGCTCCCCAGTTCTCCTCTACCTGCTGCTGTAATTGTTGGATGTTGTGTATGTTTGGCTTTGAAAGAAACAAATCACACAAAAGCATTTTAAATCCTCCTAAAATGTTTTATTTTGTATTTTTTTAAATGGCCATTGGTATCCCAATTCCCCAGCATGCTGTGCAGCCCAGATCACCTCTGAGCTTGTTGGATGTCTGCATTAAGGTTGATACAGCGACTGTATTTACTACTGGGGGATATCATATGAGTCGGGCTAAGCCGGTAGGGATGATATCAGCTTTTGTTTGAGCCTCCGCTACGTGGAGAGACAGTCGTAAGTACTGTACACCTGTCTCATTAGGAGAACCATGCTGTTGACCCAGTGTATTAGCCTGGGCCTAATCCTGGCGGATCTGAACAGGCTTCCCTAAGCCTCTCATAAGGATAAGTCTTCCCCTGAGCCACCATGACAAGGCTGCAGCACAATGGAAAACCGGGCAACGCTAAAACATCATTATGCTCTCCCAAACAGATACAGATTATGAGAGAGGCTGGGTTTTGTTTGTTATTGGCAACGTTACTGTCAAATTATTGCTCTTACTGGCAGGCACTGCAAGAGGCTATTCACACCACACATGCACGTATAAACACTCACACAGTTACGCACATGCACATCCATGCACATGCCCATAATAAAACCTTATTGTAGTTGCTTTTTTGATTCATAACCGGCATTTAGAAATGTACTATGGTAGATAAGATCCTTGCCTTGTAATTACTAATTAATTTGTTGCTTAAAGGAGGAGTTCAAGATTTTGGGAAATACATTTATTTATTTTTCTGCCAAGAGTTAGATGAGAAAATCACTCTTACGTCTGTAAATATGTCACTAGAACCAGTAGCTTGTTAGCTTATACATTAACATAAAGTCTGAAAACAGGAAGAAAAAGCTAGCTTAGCTTAACAGCCTGACTCTAACCAAAGATAACCAAGTCTGTCCACCAGCACCTCTAAAGCTCTAAAGACGAGAGCTGCGTGTTTGTCTCTTCATCTTTCCCCGTTACTATTTCCCCTGTTTAAGGTAATTATTATCCATAAAACACTATAAGTGTGTGAACACAGTTCTCTTGTGTTGCTGTTGTTAACTATGGAAGGTTTTGTGTTTTATTGTGATTTTCAAAGAGTTGTTAGCTAATTTAGTCGATGTGTAAGCTAGCTGCCGCAGAGTCCGACTACTATGGTTATCATTTAAGCTCGTCACTGTTACTTTCACATGTTTTTACTGTCAGGTTCAGAGCCTAGTTCATGTCAGTTAAGATTGTACAGGTAAAAGATAAGATGCTTCTCATAATTGAATGGTGTGTAATTAGAAAAAAGATAATTTCAATAATTTAGAGAAAGTAAAAAATATATACAAGTCATAGTAACTGTGATCCCACGACGGTTTGTATAACTGGTCCTGAAATCGAGTGTTGTGTTTGCATTTTTGAAACATAACTCAATACAGACGAGTGAAGACGAGAGCTGCGTGTTTCTCTTCATCTTTCCCCCGTTACTATTTCCCTGTTTAAGGGTACAACATTTACAATTCAGTGTTTGCATGTATTAATCAAACGAGATATCATGTGTAAATTAGAAGTGTTGGGATTTTGTTACTTTCAGATAGAGCCAGGCTAGCTGTTTCCCCATGTTTGCAGTCTTGCTAAGATAAGCTAACTGGCTGTGGTTTTATATTCACCATACAGACATGAGAGAGGTATTCATCTTCTCATCTAACTCTCCTTAAGACAGGAAATAATAACAGTAATAATTATATTTCCTAAAATGTTAAACTATACCTTTGTGTACTGTACCTAATGCTACGCATTTCTGTGTCAAAATACACCCATTTTACCAGCCTAAGTCAGAAAGTAAGGCTGCAAAGAAAGAGTGCTTTATCTTCACTAATTAAGATACAATTGATTTAAGCTATTTTCCCAGATTAGTTCTGTCGTTGGGTTTGGACACATCTGCTCACAGAAGGTGACAAATCTGAACTTCTAAACAGCAGAAAGTGAGTGCTTCTCTGTGGCATAATGTCACATCCAAGTTCTTTTTGACAGGATTTCTGGGTGCTGAAGTTTTTTTCAACTTCAAACCTGCTACCATTTGGTGCCGCCAACACACCACTGAGACTTTACAATACTACGGTTAATCTTTTATACAGTGCTTCATGGCAGTAAAGGAATGCATTTGCCTATTTTGTCGATGTGGATGGCCTTCGTCACGTGCGCCATCATCAATGTCATATCGAGAGTGAGGGAGAGACAGAGACAATAATGTCTGATTTGGACTGGAAGTAGAAATCAAAGTCAATCACAAAGCTCCCTCTCCACTTATTGACTCTTTTTTGTAAACATCAAGATGAGGAGATTGATTATTGAGAGCAGTTGAAGCAGTGTCGACTGCTTCTTTTCACACGTCCTTGTCATTTCTTTCCGTTGTGCTTCACATTTTCCTTTGCCACTTCTAGCAGGAGCATATCTTTTATTCTATATTAAAGCTTAAATTTAGATGCATGAAAGCCTGAACTGGTGTGTTTTACAAATTGTACTTCACATCCTTTAGTGGTTTCTTAATTTAAAATGTTCCTGTAGCCGTTCTCTACTGTCGAAAATAAAAAACCCAGAAAGTATACCCAGTCTCATCATGGCCAATCTGCTACTGCAACCCTGTTGAAGATGAGAGGTGGTGATTGAACAAAGCACTGAGTGGAAGGAAGCTGTCGAACCTCTGTGCATCGCGGCTCTGCTTGGCAAAATGCAAATGTCAAGTGACACTCGACAAGTCTGTGATTAAGATTTAATAGAGAAAAATGTGAGGCGTGGATATTACCCTAACTAAGACACATCAGCTGAATCTCCTCAGGGTGCCCCACCCCATCTCCTCACATCCCTTATTGCAGCAGGGGGCCTCTAAGACCAGGACGCAAAATCTGAGGTGTTTTTATGTGTATGCAAAACATGTTAGTTATTTGTTTGCCATTTTCTGCGCCATTTACAAATAAAGATTTGTTCACAAAAAATGTCTAAGGTGTTGCAGGCAGCAAATATAGCAAGACTATGATGTGTAAGAGGTATTTACAAAACATGCATTCATATGGTGAACGGACTTGTTGGGTCTGTTTGGGTTTGTGGTTTGAAATTGAAGGTTTGCAGGTTTTCTAGGAACGTTTGGTTGTTGTTTGAAAATAGCACAACAGTAGTCTTAGTGTCTCCAAAGTGCACTTCGCCCAGATACAACCTTATAACTCCAAGCTCAGGATTTGTCACCAGCAACTGCTCATGAGTTCAAACAACACAGGGAGTCAACATTCAGAGGAATTCCATGAGCACGCTCCCAGGTGAAGGTCAGCACTGCTCCGCCAGCACTTAGCGAGCCACCATCGTCACCAACCAATCTCTCTAGCTGCAAATCTCCTCTGAAATTTAAAAAATTTAATTTGTCAACATGTTTCTATCATATGCTCCATCACTGTCCGAGCCGGTGGCAGGGGCCGGAGGCACGGGTGGAGGAGGGTGATGGGGGTTGGGTGCGGGGGGGTGACGTGCTGCAGGGCCAAGGCAGCTGCTCTCAGATGGGAAGACGGCGCTGTTATTAGGCCCTCACGTTGGCTGGAATTGTCCTGGACAGCCTAGAAATCAGATTATTAACTCTGATACTAGACACTCTGTCTCCTGGCTGGGATTAGCATGAAAATTTTGATATGGATCGATAAGCAATCTTTCCTCCTCCTTCACAATCTCCCATGGCTTCATTAATCTGTGTGTATGTTTATGTCAAGGAATTAAGACATCCTTGTTACTCTGTCATCCCTTACCCCAACACACACACACACACTCACACACACATACCTCCCAACCCCACACCGCAGCTCTGTTCTCTCAGGATGCTAGATCGGAGCATCTCATAGAGATTTATTAAATCAAGTACTGATTCTAATTACCTCAAAGAAAATGTTCCTCTATCCAGCTTCTCAACAATCTACATAAGTCTGAAGATCACTCTTCTGCTCTTCAGTGAAATTAAAAGTGTTATATTGTAGCATTATTACACAATATTTCACATCAGTCTGATGTACAGTAGACACACTTTTCCCTAAATGGATATTAAAAGACTGTAGAGCAAATTGCTTTTCATTAGCATAATCCTACTGTATTCATATCAGTGCAATGGTCATATTACTGGCCCATTTGTATAAGAATATAAAATAGGAATTCAGAGTACACTTACAAAAAGCCAACTAGAGAAAGACATAAGTATGTGCACATTGGCTTTAAGACTATAACCCAATATAGCAGGGTCTAAATCTTATCAGTTTCTTGTGACATGTGGTTTAATAAAAGTATATTAAAACAAAAGTCATTTAAAAACAAAGTTTAAACATAATTGAACCATAGATGCTTCTAGGAGTAGGAGGACATGGAATGTTTGAATATGGCTTGAAAAATAGTGAAAGGAAAGAAATTACATCATTGGTCATTAATGGTTTGTGTAACAGTTGATTTTTAGCTCCTCTTCGATGAGTATTATTCCTGCCAAGTTTGAGAAAAGACTCCTGGTAATCTTACAGAAGCATTGACATGGCTACTAATGCCACTTGATCCCATCTGGATGTAGACCGTGAGGAAATAAATGTGTTACGTTCCAGCATTGCTCAGTCAGCTGTTCATGTGTACACTAGCTGGTGTCTCAGACTCATTGTCTTTAAGTGTCATTCAGTGTAAATATCCCAGTTTCCATCCCCTTTTTAATTTGGATATCCAACAGAGTAAGATTTTCCTGGTTTCATTTCTGTGGATCAGCATAACAAAATGAATCATTTAAATGAATCACTAATGGTTAATTAAATAAATGTGTGAATTGTTTCATGAGCACCAAATATGGCCATAAATGTTAATCTCAAGGTGTCTAGCATTTCCTCCCAGAATATGTTCAAAAATCCTCCTTTCCATGCAAATCAGTAGCATTATCTAACCTGATCCATCCACTTTATTTCAAGATATTAACACACAAAGAAATGTATGAAAAACTGCATTCAAAAGCAAAGATTGGAAATTTGCTTCTCTTAAAATTGTGAAGTGATATGCACAAAATTATTATTTTAATATCATTTTGCAGGAGGGTATCAGAACTGCAGAGTTTAATTCCCTCTCACCCAGCTTATAACATCACAGTGAGCGATGGTATGTGATCGCTCTGCTGGATCTAATATCCCTCTTACTTTCCTAATGTCAAACACAAAGAAATAAATATATAACCGTAATAAATAAATAACTTGCATAATGAAAGCAATATGTGAATGTGTTGATGGATTATCTGAAACTCAAGGCATGGGCGGAGAGTGCCCGAGCAGAGCCGGTGGAAAGGATCAGTGCTCGTATAATTATGACCCATACACAGAGCATAATTAATCTCGCCTGCATCATTAGGAAACACGAGTCCAGCCATGTCATTAAAGTGCTTTTAGTCGTCCTACTGTCCTCCCTTTGCCCCGATGCACTCTTTGTTTTACCAGCCCACTGCTGGTCATTTACAGAAAGAGCACTCATCTACGCGGCGGCACGACTCCTCACATATTGTCTTTATGTCCAATCATGGTTAATAATGAAGAGCTTTAGAAGGAAGGAAATGAATAAATTAAAGTCTGGGGGGAAAATACGGAGTCAAGTTTGACAGTGATAAAGGATTTCTTTTAAGTTGAACTCGGTCTATTTTATGATTTGGTGAACTGCGTCGGTCAGCAATCTGATTAAAACTCTCCTCGACTCCTTGACATGCAAGGAACAAAGTCAGACTTCATTTAGAGCTGCAGCCTTTCTAATTCAGAGGACATTTGAACGTCCACGTGTTTCTACTTTAACATATAACAATATGTTATTTCAGGTACCAAATGTAAAGAAAAAGGGTTATATGCAACATAATTAGCATTGTTTCCTTTGTGGCTTCCAAATATACTATCAGTAGAATCATATTATTTACTAAAGTGCTAATACTATTCTCCTATGTCCATTAACAAAGTGAGGTATGTGAATAGGTAAGTGGATCCAATTGGCTAAGAGCTTGTGGTTTCAGCAGAGAATGCTTTTAAAGTCTGCACACAAGTATTGGACTAGGGGTCAGGTTCAAATTAATTAAAGGGCTATAAATGAAAGAGCCTGCTAATGACTGCAATCTTACCTACCCAATATTTAATATTTCATCATTAAACAGTAAAATGACCCGATATGATCCTAATACAGTCCCAATTATGCAGCATTGATCAAAGTGACCTTTTCATACCGAGGAGTGGAAAAAAATCAATCCGGCACCTCCTCCTCTTTTCCTGCATTCTGCCTTACTATTCCCTGCATGCTAAAGTTCCACTGGCTACAGTTGCAGCCTGTAAATGCGTCTATATAATACATAGCAAGCAAAATGCTGCTTGTCAAATCAACTGACCCCAGTGCAGAAAGCAATCTCTCCATGCCCATACGTCTAATTCTTTTGTTCACAAGCATGTTGTATTTCTCTTTGTGTTTGTTTTTGTCCCCCCCCCACTCCCCACACCACCTTGCCTTGTCTGTCCGCCAGACACCCAGCCATGTTAAATCCCAGAAGCAAAGACAGGTGACGAAAACGGGGCCAGACTTCTCTGCCCATCAGTCGAGGCGCCGGGCTAGGAGCCCATCATAATGGCTAATTCCTCCCCGCCTGGCCCAGGGAGCAGGAAAAGAAGCGAGACGGGAAAAGTGAAATCGGTACAATGCCTAAACACATTTCGCTGCAGGATCTGTCTTGATTTGGTGTACTGCTTGACACTCTCCATTTTCTGTTTGACTGGTAACTGCTGATGTGCTTTTCCCTTGTCAACTTACCATGAAACAAGTTCAGTGTATTTTCTAAAGATTGTTTGGCTGCTGTTTAGCTCAAGAACAATGGACCAGATCTACTTGATTAAAGTTTCAATGACAAAAAAACTGTTTTATGAACAGTCTACAAGAAAGAAAAAATGTTAGCATGAGTAAGAGGAGATCATGTTTTCATTTTCATTTTTTTTTTTTTTTTTTACAAAGTTCACCGTGTGGAAGGATCCAAGGGCATAGGTCTGGTTTTAACTTGGATATGGGCATTTTTGCAGGATAGCCAATATGCACAGTTGTGACTGTGTGCAGTTGCTCTGTAACACTACCATGTACACACACAAAAAGCTTAACCCTGCAAAACCTTTACTTCACTCAACATGCATTTTACATTTCATTGTATTAAAATAAATCAGAGTGTAAGATTGAGATATTAGATAGATTTAAGATTTATTAACATAGAAAAAACAAGAAAGTAACTTAACCTGCAGGTAATGTGCTACTGTTTGAATCAGTTAGCTGCTGTTCACCCGAGAGTGTCTTTCAGTCGTTGATTAAGACACAACTCAAAGGTTTTTGCAGTTAATCTGCTCTATGCCCAAACATTAACCTCTACTAAAAACATCTAAAAAACATCCATATGTTTTCATTTTTCAATTAGCTTAGAGAGTTCATCTAAGAGCCTCGGGATGTATCTGATACAATGATGTAGGAAACAAGATGCCTGTAATCTCAACATGAAAACAAAAACTGTAACCACTAATCTTTATCCTCGCTGAATAAATCACACCCAGGCAAATGTGAGGCAAGTCACAAACAAATCTCCCACTTCCATGTTCACCACCCTGCTTATGAACAGGCTTATTTGAATCATAGCCTGTTAAAACTGTACAGGCTTTAGCAGAAAGGTGAAATATTGCTTTATTTTTTATGACTTGCCTGAGGAACAGCAGCTTATAATCCACTAAGTACATCTTAATCAATGTTCCCCTCTGCCACGCTGTGGCCTGTAAGGAGCGAAACAGAACATGATGGATATAATCTGTGTAAAACCTCTCTCCCTGGAGCAGATTAATTATGATCTTTGTAAGTCATAAACACACCCTTTTAATTATTGATGGCTAACCCTTTGAAATTAAATTGAAATTAAATCTGCCTGATTTACAGTGGCAGCATTATGGGCTGCCTTGCTCTCAGCTGCTTTATAGAGACCAAGGAGGTAAGTCAGCAATTGCATAAAACATTTCATTGGCTAAATGGAGAGGGATCATACGCTCACATCAGAATTAGTTCGTTTTCATTGGCACGAATCGCAGGGTTTCAAGGTGAGCAGGTTGAAGTGTGTGTGTTTATTTATGTGTGTGTGTGTGTGTGCAGGGGGAGGGGCTCCTTGGTTTGCCACGACAGCTCTGCTTGAATCAAGTGTGGCACCCTCATATGAGTGAAAATAATGGAATCCTATATGTCTTTGAGCATGTCAGCATTTCACAGCAGGCCCAAATGGAAAGTGACGGCCGGCCGCGGCAGAGGAGGAGGACAGCGACGCTGAAAGGGGAATAAGGCGACCATGAGGCTATTCCTGTGGCTGACCCCCAGTCAGCCAGAGCCGGGACTCGTTGTCATCAAACATCAAGCCGCTAAAAAGCTCCATCCTCTCACATTTTCTGTTTATGGGACATAGCTATAAAGCAAATAGGGACACAGAGGAGTTTACATCTGATTTTACTATGATACATGTTATACAGTTTGTTCTAATTTATCTGTGGGGAAATCTAAGCATGCAAACTGTTTGGCAGTGATGGAACATAACTAAGTACATTTACACAAGTACTATACATAAGTACAGTTCTGAAGTAACTGAAGTTTTTTCACTACATTTTAGAGAAATGTATATTAAACTTTTTATTCCACTACATTGTTACAATATGCTTTGCATGTTAAGATTTTACATACAAAAACATTTGATCTGCCTCCAAAATAGGATGATTTGTTATACATTAAACTACCCAACTGAATGTGAAGTATACTGTAAGTATAATATTGGGTCCGCCTTGATCAGCTCCAAATCAAAATGCTGCTGCCATATTAATGCATTGGTAAAAAAAATCTCTCTGAAAGGCACTATTCTACATAATGAGTATGTTTACTGCATTACACACAGTACTTTTACTTAAATAAAGGTTCTGTGTTCTTCTTCCACAGCTTTTATTTCACCAGATTTCGAGATGCCCGTCACCAAGATTTCAGCCTCCAGCAGGTACAGTTAAGGCGAATGGATGTTTATTTCTGGTGCTTGAAGCAGGATTACATTTGTAAAAGTTCAATAATAGAATCTCTTTCTAGAAACAGTGTCCCAGAAAGTAGTTCTAAAGTTATCTATCTAGCTGCTTGAGGCACAAGTGGGAAGAAATTATTTTTTGTTATGAATTTATGAAAATAAATTCACAATACACAGAGCCAACTTTACATTTGTTTTATTGTGATGACATGGACTTCAATGCTCTTTCTGAAAATATACTGTATGTCTCATATTGGTGGTTTTAAATCAACAACTCAGCATTTATCATTATTATTTAATTGGACTTACTGAGCATGTAATGGGCAATGAGCTGGATTATAGAAACACACACTGTCACATCTCTATTTCATCCTTTGGCCTTATTTACAAAACCACCAAAAATATAATTAGAAACCTCCAGCCTGAGATAAGAGGTAGTGGTGTATGGGTGATTTGAAGCGTTGTAGGAGTTTCTTGAGTTTGTGGCTGAGGGCAACATGCTCGAGTAAGTATGGGGGTCGAATAACCTGGAACCACTTACAACAGAGGATGTCCTTTTTCTTTCCTATCACCGGTTTCCTTTTACTATACTGTAACACACGTTAAAAAACAACACCTCCCTCCCCCAACCTGTTTTTACATTTCTTACCCTTTTCCCCCCCCCCCCCCCCTCCAGCACCACACATCATAATCAAAGATACAGAGATGAAAAG
>JAVQJD010007420.1:0-39288 GCA_036023655.1 Nannoperca australis
GTTCATTTTGATTTAGTGGAGAAGAAAACGACACGATAGGTTTCAGGGAGAATCTGCCTCGTCCTTCACTAACAGACCAAACTGGCAACAAGTGTCGTTGTGTGCCCAGCAAAAAGCACAGTATGTAGCATAGTTAGCATCAAATAATTTAGGCTGCTGGTGGCCTGTAGAAATGTCACAACCCAATGACCTCTCTGAGTCAAAGTTTTTTTTGTCCCAGTCCACTCAGCAGACTGTCCCAGTATAACTAGTCCACTCAGTGGTCATGGAGCTCTCTGGAGCTCTGCCTTCCTGCTGACTCGACTTGGAAGTTGAAAGAAGTACAACACTTGAAATAAATAAAAAGAACGTAAGTTAAAAATTACAAAAAGAACGTTGTTACAGTTATGAGAGTAAATATAATGCTTTACCTTCACCCCTAGGTAAAGGTTTAACATGCAGGACCACTAGCTTAGTTTTACTGCATGTCTTTTGTGCAGAAATCAATCCATTCTGTACTCATATGTCTGACATTGTACATGACTGAGCAAAGTGAGCAGCCACCAGTTGTATAACAGAACTCAGATGATATTTGCTACTGTCATACATCTTTAGAACATTGGCTGCATTTGCGGCTGGGTTGACCTACATTATTGTGTAATGATTATACAGAATGTTGAACCCGTAACACTTGAGCAGACCATAGCCTCTATAGCCAATTTGAATATTCATACAGAATATTGACTTGGTGGAAATTGGACTCTGGGCTGACTAACAGTGCCATATGGACTGGACAGATGTAGGTGCCACCACCAAGGGACATGATGAGCTATTTATATGTTCCCCACTCACTCTCTCGTTCACTCTAAACTTCCTGGCTGTGGGCTGTGTAGTCTGAGCTTTAGCAGAGAGAGTGAACGTGCAGGGGAAAAAATCCACTCAGGTAAATTATTCATCACAAGGCTTGCATCTTAAAGAGGAAGATGGAAGTCTGCAGCACGTGGCCCAACAGCAGATTAAAAAACTGGGATAATATTTGTTAAGATCAAAGTGACACAAACCAAATTATAATTGATGACACTAAAGGCGGTGACATTGCTTTGCTTAATGATCAAAGACAGACTAACAAGCAGCACAATCAGTGGAGACCGGCTGCCATGCAAAGTTGTTCCAGCAGGCTGGGCTGAGGCGATACAAGGCGGGAGCCAGCATTCAGGGGCCTGTACAGAGAAACACACGCCCAGGCTCTTAGTCTAAAACTGCACAAGCAGCAGGTAACATGCCTGGCTCACAGAAGGGCTCTGAATAAAGACATAAAAAACCTCCAGGTTCATGCTGATTCCAAAATGAAACTTTAGATCCACGTGGGGAGAATGGAACATTGCTGAGAAGAAATTAACAGTTAGAACAGAAAAGAAGAAAATCATTGTGGGGTTAATTAACTTCTCACACAACCATGTAAACATATGCAGCCAATAATTCTAACATGCTAAGTAGACTGTATGAGTGGAACTTGGGAAACTAGTATGGAGTAATTAGACAGAAGTTGCGAGTCCTCATAGCTAAACACCTAAATAGGTTGTTTGTCAGTGTCTTTCAAACCACCAAATGATTTTGACATAATCTTTTTCAAATCTAATTTTAATCTGTGATGAAGGCGTTGTTACATTTAGGGAGAAGATGGGTCAAAGTGTCCTTGAACAAGACACTAAACCCCCAGTTGCTCCTGATTTGGAAGTCGCTTTGGATAAATTCCTAAATGTAATGTAAATGTAATGTAATCTAACTGACTTCCTCCATAAGAGGATTCGAGGTGGAATCACACTATCACTCAGTCATTAATCGCCCAACCACAAGAGGTCGCTGTGGGAGAAAAAACAGCTCGTTAAAACGCTTTTGAACAAACTACACATGCTGATATGTTTACAGTTTTTTTGTTAGGTACATACAGTTTTTAGTGTCCCTGAAATGACAAAGACCTCATGCATTCAACAGCCCATCCCATACTTAACTAAAACTGCACACAGTCAAAAACAAGTGCAGTGTTTGTCTGTTTCTTTGTACCAGCTGTTTCAGATCAGCGTTAAGGAAAAACACTTTTTTTCATCAAGTTCTTTATTTCACCAAGGTAATATTTTGAGCACAGCTGCTCTTCTAGACTTTTTTTGTCTGATGTACGTCCTTATTACTATCTTGTAGAAAAAACATCCTTAATTAGTAATTATTACTATTTTGTTCACACAAACACACAGTAGCCCAGTGTAGTCTCACAGTCTGCAATGTGTGTAACATGCTGCACACTAATACCTATGTGGACACACTCTATCACACTAGCAAAGCACAGAACACAAATACAGCCCGACATACTGTAACAACATCCGATCCTTAGTACATTAAATACTTCAGGTAGTCTCATTTCAATTTTGAGTACATGGAACACTCAAAGTGCCTGAAGTTGCCTGAATAAACAAGGCAAAAGACCAAAATACACATTATATATTATATATTTTATATTATATTATATATCTTTTTTGAAAATCAGTAGAGGTTGAATTTCATGTGTGGTACTCACAGCAATAAACATGCGTAACATGACTTTACTGTCAACACTTTAATTTCTTCTGTACAAATGAGTTCCAGTGAAAGGTCTGTGGATTATTCTCACAGACTGTGTCACTGTTGCGCTTGCTTTCATTTTTTGTTAAATCTGGGCATGTATATCCAAAATGATCTGCATAGCTAGATACCAGCTGTGGTGTTGTTCAAGCCGGCTTAAGCTCTGAATATGTTTCAGAGCCAAACCATGAGCCAGCCACTTATTTGCTTTCTGCATGATGGTCATCGCCTGGCTGTCCCTTGATCTAAGATGTCATTTGCTCATTCACCAATTGTTCATCATCAGAGATGTACAAAGTACACGTGAAAGACAAACGCCCATATAAAAATAAACTATTGAGAAAGGCAAAGGAGCAACATATTACAAAATTAAAGTAAGTTAATGATATTGTCCTTAGGAAATAGGAGACAGAATGGTCAAAGAACCTTATTAGCTGGCCTCCCATTATGGTCTCTTTGTTGTTGTGCTAACTGAATGGTAACAAAACATTGGAAACATATAACGTTAGCCTACCTTTGTGTCTGACTGTACACTGCAATGTTTCATGTTTTGAATCTTATTCACTATCTAGTGTTTGGTGTTAGTTCAACTGTTTTTTGACACTTACACCAAACAGCCAGCCGATGACAATCTTACCCTTGTAGATACAGTTGTGCCAGGATCAAATCATTCTATTTAGTCTCACTGTGTAAGACATAGTCACTCCACTGCTGTTGGAGGAAGTATTCAGATCCTTTACTTAAGTAAAAGTATTAATACCATTCGATTGGATGTTATAGTTGTAACAGTGCTTGCAGACCATGTTGAAATTGAAGTTTGAAGAGACCACTCAGCTAGATGATGGTTGGTATCCTCCAAAAACTTGCTGTTAATGATGTCACATTCCCACAATGACTGACATGCTTATTAGAAAAAGCATGTCAGTCATTCAAAATAACATTCAACATCAATAAGAAACAATTTAAAAGATAAGATTGAAGTAAAAAATTGAGCTCTCTGGAAATGAAATGTCAATTAAATAAAAAAGGTAACCATACTGCAAACATTGGTATCATTCCATTTAAAATAGCTTAGACCTTAAGCTAAAACTACCTCAGTATGACATAGCATGTGAGCTTTTCGTTTATTAAACTGACTAAGAAGACATTTCCTCTTTAGGCAGAGAGGTCCAGGAAGCTGTCATTGGACCCTCTGAGGAGAAGATGTCTCCCACCTGCTGACCTTCAGCTTTGTTCTGAAGGGTTGCCTTCATGTTGGACTGTTGGACAGTGTCCAGCCGGAAATCTACCCTCAGCCTTTCCCCACTATCCCTAATCTATCCTCCATCTTTCCCTCCATGCTTCAGTTAACACTGCATGGAATATTGTACTTGTGAGTACAAGCTAAAATTGCATGTGCGTTTTATTTTGGTAGCTTGCATTAGCAGGTGAAGCAACCAATGTTTTCGCAATGTTTTATTTCTGGTTAAAACATATCTTTATTTCATGCATTACCCTGCTGAAAGAGGTCACTGCCAATACTGTTTCCATGAAGTGGTACTTGGTCAACAATGTTTATGTAGGTGGTACGTGTCGAAGTAAAATCCACATGAATGGCAGTATCCAAGATTTCCAGCAGAACATTGCCCAGAGCATTACACTGCCTCCGCCGGCTGGCCTTCTTCCCATAGTGCATCCTGGTGCCATATCTTCCCCAGGTAAGGGACGCACAGGTACTCAACCATCCACATGATGCAAAATAAAATGTGATTCACCAGACCTGTTCAATGTTTAAATGAATGGGAAAATCTGTGTTTTGGCGCAGCGCCTGATTCTGTGTGAATACGACCTTAAGGAAGAAATAGAACTGTTCTTGTTTTCACTGTTTTTTTTCTAACAGTCATATTAATATTAAATAATTAAATAATGTTGATAACTAAATAATTAAGGAGTTTGTTGTTTACTGATATGTAAATAAAGAATCATCTGTATCTGAATTCAATCACCTGACAACAAAGCTTGACAGTGTAAAGTTATAATAACTGTGGTCTATTTATGGGCAGAGAACAAAAAGCAGAATGAGCAGTTGCATTTCTTAAGCGCCAATTTAGGAGTAAAAGAGTAAAATAATTCTAGAACAACAGGAGCTTGGAGAGTTTATAATATTGACAGCAGCACGAGAAATGCTAGAAATAATTATAATTTAGTTTAAATAATACCAATATGGTTACTTTGCACATGGACAACCGTTGTTTTGCTTTTTTCATTCCAGTAGTTTTTTTTCTCACGTACAGTAGGCTACCAGTCAAAGTTTGGACACACTTTCCCATTTACTTGAATGGGAAAGTGTGTCCAAACTTTTGACTGGTACTGTAGATGCTGTGACCACTGTGCTATGCCGGGCCATTGAATCAGAAGAGGAATCTTCAGTAAAAATGTGGCTCCATCCATTGGCGCCCCTGCCAGGATTGTTTGAGTCTTTATTGTGTTCTAATGAGCTATGTGGTAATTGTTCTGTTTCTCATAAACAAATGAGCTCTCAGGATTTGACTTAGTCTTTAGTCGATAATCTCAGATTTGTAATCTCATCTTTTCTTCTAACCTGGCCTAACCTAAATAAGTGTTTACTGCATACAAGTATTCAAAACATATGACTCACAGTTTAACACTAGTTTAATACTATATTTGTGTAACCATTCTGCATATGCATTAATGTTGTGGGTCCAGTTTTGGAAAGTCTGTACTGCAGGTAGGGCCTACAAACTGTTAAGGAGCCACAGAGCATGCCCACAATAGCTGTCTGAGCTTCTGTCTATTTTCTCAGTACTGAGCCTTTTACTGCAGGATGTTCCCAGGGTTGAATGCCATAAAAGTTATTGAAGAGGAGAAAAAGCTCTCTGCTTGCTAGCTAACACGCTTGCTAACTGTTTACTAATTTCAAAAGATTTGCTTGCTTTTAGTTTTTCCCAGCAAGAGAATCTACTGATCGTCTGACTGCACGTTTCTTGACCTGTCAGACTTCCTTGTCCTCATGTTCTCAAATCCAATTACTTTGGTGAGTAGCCTACACCAAACCACTTTGTTTTACTTTATTTAGTATCTATCACTAACAGATTTGATGGCTGTCTCTGTGTTTTTTCTTCTCCATGCCTGCCTGTTCTGGTTTCTTCCCACAGCAAAAAGACATGCAGGCCTTTTGCCCAGTGCATGCTGGGACGGATTGCAGCCCTCCCATGACACTGAACACATAAGCAGTCGTGGTGTACCAGATCACAAAACTCATGGCTAGGATCGGATCACAGATTGAAGTCATGGATCATTTTTCGGATAATAAAAAGAAGGAAGTGAGAACAATAACTTTATTTCCAACGTATTATTTGTTAAAAACGTATCTCCTGTTACTGACACAGCAGGGTGACGTCTTTTCATTTTATCGTACGGATTTCTTGTCGTGAAATGTCTACACACTGTTACAGTGCTACTTATTTAAAAAGTAGGTAACATCTGAAGTACAAGTGTATATATCACTATAGAACACTGGAGTGGATCTGTAGCACCTCAAACCTAGTATTCCCACATGACCGTTCCTCCCAGTTCAGCTGGTGACATCCTGCCACAGGCCAGTAGCCACCAGGGCCACAGTGAGGGCTACCATATGCTGCACAGCGGGGTCATCTGGGAGCTGCAGATCCTGGCTCAGTATCAGACTTCATTACCAGCACGGCGTCAGCCAGGGAGGAGGGCACAGCTGTACAGCAGCAGCTCTGTCAGAGACGAGCAGCTCTGAATTCACTCAGCCGAATCTTTCACATCAAACACCTCTATTCTGTTTCATGGACTCCAAACTTTTATTCAGCCTCAAAAACATGCAATTGTGCCGTCTGCGAGAAGCCTGGAGTTTGACTTGTGTAAGAGAGTCAGAGAATCGAAGGAGTTTCCCAAAGAGGGTTTCTGTTAGAGAGAATTAGGTTAATATCACTCAGCCATTGATTTCCTCAGGACGCTTGTCATCAATGTTTAAACAGCGTTTTAAAAGCAGAAGTAGATTTTTGAATGTTTTAAAAGGCTGGAAACTAGACCGCGTGTTTCTATCCTCGCTCTGCTCAGCTCACATGGCTCCCTGCAGAGTAAGCAAGACATCTTCTACATGCAAGGATAAGTATCTCAGTAAATGTAACGTTTTATTCAGAGCAAACGTCTCTTCATCATCTTACCCTGAAGAATCTGAATCTACCTCAACAAACTGAGATGGACCTTCATAACAGCCTGGGCTGCCACTACACATTTTTCAACATTTTCCCTGTTTGCACAGGTGTGTGATGCTTAGCTAGACTGTGAGTGTATTTGTATGCAGCATTGAGATTATCTGAAGGAGGGTTGGTGGGGTGGGGGGGCAAAATGTCAACTCCAGAGTCAAAGGGCACGTTCAGTGGCAGAGATGAACATGAAGGTCTTGCAGCTTGAGTAGCATCAGCATGTGAGGAGATAAATACAAGGCAGTTCATTTTGAAATACAGGTGAATACTGACAAACTAACCAACATTGGATTGATTTAAGCTGAAATAATATTTTTTGGGGCAATGTTGTTACTACTGTTTTTCCCCCCCCCCCCCCCCCCCCTTTTCACACACACACACTATCTTGGTCATTCTTGATTTTTTTTTCACCCCAATCACCCCCCCCCCACACACACACACACACTATCTGCCTTGTTTACCCCCTCCAGATCCAAACTCCCTTCTCAGAGACAGGTGGGATTGGAGCAGGTGGAAGGCAGGCCTATAGGTGCAGGAAGAAAAGAATGAGGAATGGTGGGAGGAGGACCCCCCCCTCGACCCCTGACTACCTCCCAGGTGAGGAGGTCAATGCAAGGCCAGTACACCCCACACCTGTCCCTTGGCGCCAGGGAGGGGGGAATAGAGAAGAACGGGGTGAGCGACACACCTGTCCCCTGGGGAACTCACTATTGGAGGAATGAGATGAGGGACACGCTGAAAAGAGAAGGGGGAAAGACGGTAGAGAAACACACTTGTCCCCTGACCTTTTAAGGAGACGGGGAAAGGTTTTTGTGTCTTATTCTAGTGGTGTGAAAGAAAGAAAAGATGAGCGTAGTCTGGGTAGTAGACCACAAAACTGATGTGTCATGGGGAATTTCTTGCAATTAATTGCTCTTTCTCGCTGTGAGCAATCTTTCATGTGAAAACCTTTCTAAATGCTGAGAGGGGAAACATCATCTTTTTGGCCGAGTTGTTCCACTGACAGTCCAGATTGGTACTGCATACGGTCTCAACCTGCACTGTCCAATCGCAAGATGGCCTCTGTCATCAGCAGGCCACCAAGCTACACACCATGGAAAGCTTTATCCAATGAAATGTTTAGCCAAATGAGTCCATTGTTATGGTAACAAATCACTGCTCGGAGAGTCATACGCTGGACTACTGCTCATTTCCATGACATAACTTTGAAACATTTTCTGTCAGCTTTCTGTCAAGTGTCCCAGCTAAATGGTCTATGGACGGGGCTTATTTAAATGGAAATCCCCATATTTTTGGCCCTACAAATGCCAATTCATACAGAGATTAGAGGTCTTCTCTTCCCTTCTCTTTTCTGTTCAGTGTTATAGTCTGTAAAAATCTTTGTGGGAGAATTTTCCCCTGTAAAGTTAAGGGAACATTTGTTGCTTCCAGAAACAGTCCAATAAAAACAGACCTCTGCCTCGCTTTCTGTCATCTCTTGCTTTTACTCTCTTTCCCTCATTCTCTCTTTCTTTCTGTCTTTGTTCTGCCCATCTATTGCTTTTTCAGCTTGTCATCACGTTAAACAAGGCTGAGTATTCTGACTCCTATTCCAAACTGCTGAGATCCAGTGTTGCGCAAAAATGGTAGACGATAACTATTAACTTAAATTAGCCAACTAGAAAGTGTAAGCTCATTTCTCTGAGGAATATTTTCTATATGTGTTGATGTAATCAAAGGATCATCAGGTAACGTTTTCAAAATGGTGTCACTTTCTTAATTGTGTTATTGTATTGTGTGGAATTGGTGCATTTTAATCACGTTTGGATTCCTGTGTGGGTATTGGAAAACTGGGGTACTTTAAGCTCTACAGTGAAGTAAGTGACAAAACCATAAACTCATTGTATTGTAGCATCAAAAACACTATAAATAACAGCAGGGACATAATGAATATTCCTAACTATGCTTTAATTTCCTGCTATACATATTGCTTGTCATACTTAAGCATAATTTTGCTGCTTTGTGTTTCGCCTGCCGTTAAATGCTCTGAATTGACATGTTGTCTGCTTCATTGTTACATAAAGGATCATTTATTATCTGGCCACGGAACAAGAGTTAAACATTAGCCACTTTGTTCAACTGCAGTAATGTTGATCGATGTGCACTGCCCCTGTAAAAGATACAGATCTTTTGTTTTTAGTTCATTTCATTTTCAGTTCAGTCATTTTTAGTATCTAGGAAACTAAATATGAAAAGCGGGTGCCATTTAAACCCAAAACGTTGCAGATACATGGGTAACACAAATGTAACATCTCTTTAGAGACACAGCCTGGTTGTGAGCTGTTTGAGGATTACTACTTTCCTATCTGGTCTTTCTTTGAGGATCAGAAGACATCTTTGTCATGTTAATCCAGTGATTCCTGGCACTCTATTACCAGGCCTGGATCAGGCTGTACACACAGGGACACCTACCTCTGAGTTGATTAGTCGGGCCTTTTGTTCAGATGGCATTACATGTGTTTGATGAGAAAAGCTCTGGATTGTTAAGAGACTTTAGTGTGTGTGTCCTCTGTCTGTGACGGACACAGAGCCCTCTTGTGGTGTAAATCTCTGTACTTTTCCTTGTTTCCACTTTTTCTTCCATTTTCAAGCTGACAATCAATTTCTGTTTATTACCCAGCAGCTGTTCTGTCAATGAAGATGACACAAATTTCTTGTAATGATATCATCAACCATAAGAAAAAGTGCAAACGTTCGAGTCCATGTTGGACTTCCCTCAGTGCAAAATAAGGCATGCATGACGAGTAGCCCTATATATGGGTTACTCTTCATGTATACCTAGTCTGTGATCTCGGGCTTGATTAAACACACATGAAGCCAATTGCAGTTGAACGAGAGGGGGACCAGACGCATCTGCCAGGGAAATACAACTTGCAGATTCGTATGGTTCCCAGGCTGAGTGTGGGCAGTACGAGCACATGAAGCTCACTTCACATCTCACCTCCACTCAAACCCCTTTGTTTCCCCACACATCCCTGCCCCCGATACCTTATTTGTAGATGAAAACAATACGATTTGCATGATTTATGGGCAGTCTGTTGTATTTGTGCGTGTGTTTAAAAATGATTCCACTTAGCTCACATGAGACCCCTCTGATATCTTTGTTAAGTGCATGCATGGGCACATTGTGAGAGTGTTGTTTGTGAGTTGGTGGTGGTGGCGCGGCGGTTGGCTCATATTTAGACACCTTAGCTGAACTTTGACCTTAGTGATGGATTGTTCTGCCAGCTTTGGTTTCATGTCACCATGGTTGTGACCCCCACCAGTGCAGACATGTTCACAAATGAAAACCTTTTTCTCAGGTAATCTACAATTTCAAACACTTTGCTTTTTCCCCCCACAAGTGGTTTTGATCAGTGTTTTTAGGCTAATCTCGTGTCTAAACAGGAGGTGTAGCGAGAGCAGCACATACAGTCTATGGAGCAGCATGATAGCACAGCAGTAGCTGCTGCTTCAGTCCTCTGTCTGTGTCTACACAGGATGTGTTCAGGTACAGTATTAAGTTTAAGTTTCCTGCATTTTGTCAGCACTAAGAAACCAACACACCATTATTGTTGTAATCAGTTTAGTTTTGCATGTAAAACGAAAGAAGACAGACATGAAGTTAAAAAATATGCTTCGGGTTGCGTTCATGCACGTTTAGCAGGAGTAAATGTGTAGACAGCTGGAGGACGCGGCTAAAACGGCTCCTGTGTAGACGCACCATCATTTCAGAACAAATTGTTTGCTTCAGGTCAGACCACAACCTCACTGACAAATTTTACTGAAATTTCATGGAAAAGGTGGAAAGGTTCATCCCAGTTTGTCAAAGAAATATGATAGAAAATATGAATGTTCCATCTCGATTTACTCTCAAATAGATAAAATCTCTTAAGTGTGCAGGGTCAATCTGTCTTTTTATACTCTATGAGTGTGTGTGTGTATAGGCTATGATGGGAATTTGGTGCATGAATGTGGGAGTATATCGCCTAATGAAAAACATTAAATTACAGAGCTGAAATGACTGAAGTGTGTGTGTGTGTGTGTGTGTGTGTGTAGGGAGTATTAGTGTTCCAATTATTTCTGCTGGGAGTGATTAGGCTGTAGGTGAGACAACACGAATCCAGGGGTCGTAGGTTACCTCTCCATACTCCTCTACCTCACACAAACACACACACACACACACACACACACATACACACAGTCTTATGGAAACATTCCTTTCTCCAATAACTCAAAGTTGTGTCTCTCACTACAAAGTCAAATACTCTCGTCTCAAGATGGAAGAAAAACAAAAGGACAAGAGTGGCTACTGTTTCCATAGCGACTAATCCTCAACCCTCATAGTGGTAACATACATTGGGGGGGAAGGTGATCAGCACAGGGATCAGTGGGCAGGTCAGCAGGTCCTGGTCCCGTTTCGGGTAAGGCTGTGGGAGAGGATGACTGAAGGGTTGACATGGAGGGAATTAAATACACAGCAAAGGAAGAGACTGAAAAGGGGGGGGGGGGCCTTACAATTTAATGTTCCTCACTGTACCTCCTGTAGTGAAGACAAAATACTTACTTAGGGTTGATGGGAAGAAAAGAAAGGAGGGGTGAAGGCAAAGAAAGACACAAAAGGAGGATCAAATGGATGAGAAGGATGTGATGGCAGATGGGGACATGACTCAACTACAAGGAGAGAAAAAACAAGAGTAGAAGAAGAAGAGAGGATGAACTGGTTCACATCCATTGCACTTGTATGCTACTAAAGAGACTAAACTCTGAGATTATTACTCTGTCACCCTGACATGATTTATGTTTCACTTCCATTTGTATTTCCAGTTTGTTTTCTGTCAATTCTCCACTTTGAGTTTCTTCCACTTAACACTCTCAAACCAGCAGCTTGGTTAGCAGAGGTTGGTTAACACATGCACATATAGGAAACATATGTATGCACACTTTAACTCAGTGCCAGCCAATTTGGGGTCATGGTGTGAGGTGTCAGTGACCGAGAGTGACAGAAAGAAAAACTAGCACAGGTTTGTATATGTGTTTGTGTTTCACACACAAGGGTTGCACCTTTCATTTTGAAATGTAGGTATGTATGCACACAAGTCTGTGTATGGCACAAACAAAAGGAAGTAGTGGTTGTCATGACTGATGTCTCGGTTGCATTGGGATTGGTGTTGAGTTTGCTTGCTGACGTTTTGTCCTTTAATCTCATGGCTATCGGGACCAATTCTAGACAACAAAGGCTTATATGGAGTCAAGTAAAAAATAAAATCTGTGTTGGCTGAGAACTGAGGGGCAACTACATCATTCGTACACTGTGTTCAAACACAACGTGTCAAGTTGTAAATGATATCTTTTCCACTTTAAACAGAACGTCTGTTCACATAACTCATTTCTGTCAAAGGTTCAACACTGATGCTTGCTTCCACCAGGTGTTGATGATGTTTTGTACATGACACCATGGTTAGTCTGCCTGTTAACCTCAAGGGTTATTCCAGGAGAGAAATGAATGTATGAGTGATAAAGTAGGAGAAATTCTGAACAAAACATGACAAGACGTGTTATATCTAAACAGGATCAAAAACTGTGTTTTTGCTGTATATTAAGCTTTTTGGTTTCCAGTTTAACTGAGAGCTTGCGTTTGAGACCCACATTGCCGTGCCAAATATTTAGCGTCTTGCATCTCTATGCAACTTTTGGATGAGTTTCCAGAGTTAAGTCAAAATGATGTGACCGTGGAGTGAAAGCATTTAAGAGGAGATGTGTGAACATGTCCAGTCACACACCGGTGGTTAGATAGAGGGTTAGAAAATAACAACTTGGTTTGTTTAGTGCACAAAACAACCGTTGCTAGGATTAATACACATGCACACGCACACACACACACACACACACACACACACACACATACAGTATACACATTCACACACTCACAGAGTAAACTATGTCATAAACTCTGTTAAGATGTAAATAACTGTTATAAAAGAATACAAGAATGGGTTATCAAGACAATGTTAGGAAATACAGGCTCATTAAACTGATTGTCTGGTAAATACATCTCCAGTGAAACCAAAAATATTTTTTGTATCAAAAACTCCCTATGGTGGTTTGAGAGGAGGCTTTTAAAAGTTGGCAGATTAGCCGTTGGCACAAATTAACATCCAGGTAGATAATATTAGTTTTTAGACTCTTCAGTTGAAAGCAGTGTATTTATACATTTATAACGAATTTATTTGGTTAAACAATTATCATTGTTTGTATAATGCTGAGCATGCAGATTGACTGCAGGGAAATGGATTATAGCACGAGAAGACTGAGAAGTTTCTGTGGAAGTTTCAAGTTTCAGTAAGTCGCATGAAATCAAACTGACCACAGTTTCTATTCTCTGTGAAGGATGAAGGTCACAGTCTTTTAACAGCCAGAAAATTACTTGAGTTTCAGAAGTACATTTTACTTGATGCTTCTTTTTTACTCCTCTCTCTTTCTGTTTTTTCTTTCTTTCTTTCTTCGCATCAATTTCTCTTTTTCCTCCTAGTCTGAATTTCTTGTCTTGGTTACTCCACTGTCTCTCCACAGTTTGTTTTCACTAAATGTATTCTGCCTCTCTTTGACACAAAAGTGACACATCATACTTAGTAGATAAGAAGAATCTTTACTGGAGGATTCACAATTAGTTCCTTGATAACAAGCCAGAGACAGCAGGATTCATTAAAATATTTTAATCATTATATTCAGACAGTATATATTTATGTTCACACCCAAGTCACATTTTGTAGTATTAGTGATGCTGACGTCTTAAAAATACATTTATTGCACAGAATATGTACCAGTGTAAGCAAGTGTATTTCCATATTTGCAAAACAATCTTTGTCCTTGAATCAGAGTTATTCAGGAGCTACTCATTAATGAATAGTTAATAGTAATAATAGGTCATTCCTCTTTTTTTTAAGTGTTGAACTTGACATATTTTTAAACTGCCCCCCCAAAAACACAAGAACCAAATGAATCCTGTAGACTGATTATATCAATTGAGGAAAGGTTAAAGTAAAACAAAACTTGTTTGGCATCATGGGGATGGCTACACCTGGCGACAGTTGGAGTGAGGCAGGGTGGATTAGCGGAGTCTTTTTTAATTCCACCCAGGCCAAACGCTCACCTGTCCAAGGTGGCTGGGAGGTGTGAAATATGAGATGCTTTTAATGGCTCACATTTCATTCACATACAGAAAAATGTCAGTTATTACTAACAGCATTAGAGACAAACAGAATTCTATAAGAACACATGTTTATACTGTGCACTCACACTTAAAGTGAACAATTGCACTTGATTAATACTCACTCACACATTTACCCCCTGGAGGGAGTGGAGGAGGTGGAGGAGGAGAAGACAGGAGCGTCACACACTATACCTGCAGGTATACCCCAACCCATCTTTTCATTTCATCCCTCCCCCTCTCTGCCTTGTGGCTGTGAGCAGTTGTCATTCTGCCAGTCTTATTAGAAAGGAAGAGAAAGAAAATAAGTAATATAATACATGAAAGTTAATACAGGTGTAGGTCATGGTAGTTTATCATGTGTCTGTCATCCTGAACGGGGGCTGCAGAAGAAAAAAGATGCTGCAATAAAAGTCCAATTTTGATGTTGTTGAAATAAACCCATCAAGTTATAAATGTATGTTTTGTATAATTGTGCCTCTTTCACTGTATATAATAATGTATAATCATAAAGTCACATAGCCTCACTTTCAAATAAGTACATGAAACTGCTGCATCAATGCAGGCTATGTCTTGATTACTGATACTTCAAGTTTATTACAATGTAAGCTTTGGCTATTGTTTCTATTGGTTATGATAACACAACCGTGTTATCATACATAACTGGGATCTGGTGTCATTGCTACAACTAAGTCTGACAGCACAAAGAAACAAGCGATCAGACAATTCTAGCCAGATTATCTATACTACTTCAATTTGAGGTAAAATTGTAAGTGATTGCACCTTTGAAATCTGTAATAATCCCCTCACTTGACAGGAAAATGGTGTGCAAACAAATACACTAGGGTAAAGCAATAGTTCAGTATATTTGGAATTAAATTAGAATATTAAATGTGAAGCTACAGCAAGCTGCCTATTCACTTATCTTGGTTTAGCTTCAAGACTGGAAACAAGGGCCAACAGCGAGCCTGGCTCTGTCCAAAGGTAACAAAAATCCACCTACAAGAACATCTAAAGCTCACTAATTAACCCCTTATCTCATGTATTAAATCCTTAGATAAACAGAGTGTGAAATCAACATGGTGTGGTTTTATGGCAGTTTATGTGCAGAACTTCTTCTTGGACTTCCTGGAGTCTTGTCATAACTGCGAAGATGCACGCACCCAGTGGAGACAGTGGAGAGTCACTGTACCTGGCCGAGAAATAGTCCAGTACATGAAACAATGAAATACCCTGTGCTCCCAGTCTTCTTGCTAACCTAACAGGCTCTTAGCTTAATGTTTAAGTTAAAGTTGCTCCAGGAAGTAAATCTAAGCTGTAATGGATGTGTACAACAGTTTGGGTAATTATCCGCTGTTTGCTGTAATGTCTTACTGGTTTGGCTAACCAGGGGGATTGTTTAAAACCTTTAAAATTGTCTGACTTCATTCTCAGTGATTTGCTCTGTTCCCATAGCTCAGCAAAAAAGTTGCAGTTATCCCGTAAAACTGCACTTGGCTTTTAATGCTGAAAGATGAGATGCAACAAAAGGGGAGTTTCTGACTTAACAGATACTGTGACAGAGCCCCAGGTGATTTTTCAAATATATATGGATCATATAATGAATCAGAAATGGGTTGTTCAGATTTATTGCCGACTGCTGCTGTGTGGTGACCCAATATATTGGCCTGTGTTAAATGTGACACCTGGACTCAGTGTTGAAAGAAACTGAAGGTTAGAAACAAAGAGAGGCAAAAAGAAACGAACAGAGAGACTTCAATAGTGAGCTACTTGTTTGATCACCCAAGGAGAACAGTGGTTCAAAAATGAGACAGATGAATGTGTGTGTATGGGATAAAAGCAGAGCGAAATAAACAGAAAGTGAAGGAGAAAGAGAAAGAAACTGATGGAGGTAGAGAAAGGTGAGAGGAGTGGAGAGTCATCTGTGGTTCCCATGGTTCAGAGAATGAACTGCTTGTGCTCACATGGTTGAATGTGTGTATGCTTGTGCATTTGTGTGTGTGTGTGTGTGTGTGTGTGTGTGTGCATGTCATTAGAGTCCCCCAGAGCGCTGAGACCAAAGGGGTCTCACCGTGACACCTATTATCCCCCCGAAACATGACACACCACCAGGGAGAGGGACAGAAAGAGAGATGGGGGGTGGAGCCCACCTTTCACTTGTTTCTCCCTCCATTATAGTGACTGTTTGCCTGTGTTTCTGTATGCGTCTGCACAAGTGTGTGTGTGGTTTTTGTGACACACTGTCTGAAACTGAGATTGTACTGTAGTTTGAATTTATGTCTGTGCGTATGAACTCCCCTTGTGCATATTTCTATGGTAGGAGGTGAAATGTAGCAGATCACTGAGCAGTGCCAGGTGTTTGCCTTGGCCACACTTCTAAGGCCCCGACACACATTTTACAGAGTCCATGGGGAAATAGTGTAAGAGTTTGGGGGTTGTGTGTTTTGTATGAGGAGTGAGAACAGTTTAAAGGAAGGGAATGAGTTCTTTAACTCTTCTCATTAAAAAAAGTTTTTCTCTCAAATGGTTGTCCTAAAGTCATTAAACGGTGTGCACATTTTTGCACTCCTTTTGCTTTACTTAACTATATTGTCATTCTTATTTGTTTATACACCAGCATATACTTATGGATGCCCACAGGAGGAGTTATCGAGTTAGTTTATTAGCCAAACACTTATATTTGCTTACAAATGCTTTGTAGTGTATTTTAAACCATGTATTCAATCTTTATATATTGATAATGCTAAACAGGGGTTACATTTATTGTTACCTACTTTCCTGTGTTCACATGTCAAAGTTGTTTTCATGTTTGAAATATAATTGGAAATAGGAGGGACTTGCAACCCGTATATCCACGATTACATTGGATAATTATTGGAAGTCGCTTGGGATAAAAGTGTCTGCTAAATGCCTAAATGTAATGTAATGTAATCCAGGTTTTGGGCGAATGGAATTTTTTTTTTATACTTATGGCAATAAAAAATTACATTAAAATAGTTCCATAGTAGCATGTCTTCCAGAAAGTGTCACTGTTATTCTGAATAATCAACAGACCTTGCTTTGAACTGCTTACATTGGAACTACTTTCTATCGAAGAAATATATTCTATAAACATTTCTTGACAGCATGCTCCACAAGGGGTAAGTGAGGAAACATGTTTTTATATAATTTGGGTGAATTGACCGTTTGAGGCCAGCAATCTGTAATGTGGAAACCATTTCACTTACATGTTTGATTATGATTCACCGTACAGCTACTTCTATCCATGCTTCTTCTTTACATCCGATTCACTCTGTGCCCTTTGTGGCACAAATACCAGTGACTAACACACTACATGCACAACAAGTAATTCAAAACAATAACACATAACCCAGTTTGCTTAACCAAGTTATGGTTACTGTCATTATGACAATAAAGCAAGTAAAACAACTTGGTTGTGGTGTTTATGTGTCATTGATCAGTGTAGTCACAATAAGCAGAGTACTGCCTTACTCACATTATAATCAGATTATTACACAGCACGTAAACGCACAAACTGTGATCCACTCTGGATGAGAATGTCAGCTAAATGCAGATGTTGTAAAAAAAGAAAGGCCGAGCGGGTTGTTTTGGGTTTGCAACAGGCTGGGAGGTACGTTGGAGAAGATGTTAACGATGAAGGAGTGTTACTTTGATAGCATTTTGGAGTGCACATGCAGAGTGTGTGTCTATGTCTGGAGGAGGGAACAAGGGTTGGAAAACACCCGGTGTAGTTGTGGCAGAGATGCTGTAGAGGTTGTCTGGAGGTGGAGATGGAGGGTGCTTAGGATGTCAGAGCGCTGGAAGGCAGGTTGGGGGAATGTGTGTGCGTGTGTGGTGGTGGGGGGGGGTTCATATAAGTAGAGGCTGTTGGGAGGCGGTCAACTTGAGACATTTTAAACCCTGGCTCTTCTAATTCTATAGGCCTTATCAGGTTTCCTAAAGGCTGCCAGCAACGAAGGAACACAGAGCCAAAAAGTCGGAGGGGTGTAGAGTGGTTGCAAGGGTAAGAGTAAAGGGGGGGGGAGGGGGGGGGGTAAAGTGGGTCTGGAGGGAGAGGAGGACGGGTGAAGGAAAGAAAAACGCATGGGGTGTAAGACGGGATGAGAGCGGAGACGGTAAAGGCAAATAAGTGAGGAGGGAGGAACTCTAAATGGAAGGAGGGAAAATTAATGTAGAACTAAGGAGGAAAGGGTGAAAGAGCAGCAGATGAAGAAGAGATAAAGGGAGGAAGCAGGAAGAGGAAGGCAAGGAAGAAGGCAAGAAGAGGAAAGAGTTTGGGGCCCATGTCTGAAAGTCAAAGTAACCCCCGTCTCTCTGTCTCTTTGTCTCTCTCTTTCTTTCTCTGGGAGCCGTCAAAATAATGGATTGTCACGCTAAATGGCCGGATACAAGAGGGCAAAGAGGTTGCCTGGGCGGGGGAGCCGGGAAGGAGGGGGTAATTGTAGGAGGCAGAGGGGAGGAAGGTAGTTTGGATAGACAGGGGAGCAGACAGACTGACAAGTCGGGTATTCTTCCAAGTCAATTTATTCCTTATTTAAGGAACACGGCCAAAGAAAACAACATGAAAGGCCGATTATCACTCTGAGATCAGGTTTTCAACAGTTTTGCTTTCCAGCTCTGTACTCCTTTTGGTTTCATGAGATGACTTTAAGAAACACAGTGGTAACCCACATAAACCTCACAATGACTTTTCAGGGTTTGAGAGAAACAGGTTTGTTTTCTTATTGACGACAATGTATTTTTGATATTTGACAATGCATTTTCAGTGGTTTGGCTCAGCCCCCAGGTCATGCAACCTTCTAATGTCCCAATGTTACAGTTTAAAGAAGTGGCATACATGGATACACAAGGTTTTTTGCAAAACATCAAGACAGCCTTTGGTGTCTATCAGAATTCTGGACAGGCGCTTTGTTCTTAGAAAATATAATTTGGCAGCCTTTGTAATATTTTTGAACATGTAAAAATGTGTCTTGGCTGTTGCAGTATTTTGAGCAGAGTTTTCCTGGCCCTGCATTAAGCTGGTCATTTTGCAGATTTATAAAGCGTCTGGGTGAGATAGGCTTTCAGTTCAAAATAGTGCCGAGCTACACAACTAAGCTCTCACACCAGTAGCAAATTAATGTCTGTGTTTAACACACAGACAGACACACACACAACTTTGTCTCCTCTACACTACTCTGTGCAGACTGCTATTTATTTTATACAGAGTGTTCTGATCTGTTAGATCTAACACTGCCAATAAGTTCACACTAGATCTTTGGACGCTTATATTTGCCAAACAGAGCTCCCCCAGCCCAAAGTAAGAGCATGGGGTTATACAAATTGTTTAAAGTTTAAAGACTCCATTGTCTTGAATTTGACATTTTTGAACAAAGCACTCCTCCAAAGTGCTAGCCCAAGCACCAAGACAACAGATGACAACAAACACAATCTTCTCGTCAATTATGCATGTGTTTGTGAGTAAAGTTTCAATTTATTGTAGACACAGTAGCTGTTTTGCTAGAAGCTGTATGCAGATCTTGCAAAAAAAAAAAACTGACTTTTTTTCCTCCCCACGTCTCCCTTGTAAGTCTTCAAATCAATGTGGCCCTTTGATGTATATTTGATGTATCTCAATATACAAATGTCAAGACATTTCTATTGTTATCCCTTCTGACAATCGGGGATCAATAACTGACATCAAATTGAAGGCCTCAAGGATAGAACGGTGCTTCCAGTGTGTGCGTGAGTGAGATTCATGAACAAAAGACATTCATAACATGCAGTAAAGGGATACTACAGTAGATGACAGTAAAAATGTAAAATTTAAATAAAATGTGTGTGTATATAATGCTTTTATAATGGCTTATCATTATCCAATGGTCTGTCTGTAAAAAAAAACCAATGTTTTTTTGGGCCAACCCAGGCCAATAGAGATGTTAGCCTCATAATCACTCAACATTTGATTTGGTGGAAAGGTATGTGGTTCATATTTTTCATTTCCCCATCCGCCCCTCACACATGAAAAGAATAAAAACAAAGGGGGGAAGATAGGGGATGGAGGGAAAATACAGTAAAATAATACAGATAGATGTAGAAAAGGACAGTGTACATTTTGAATAATAAATAAATCTTTCTAAAGCAGGCAGCACAAGTTTGAACAGACTCAAAAACCTATGTAAGGCAAATGTACTGCAGTACAAACTGGAGTAAAGTCAGAGCTTTTGTATAACCTCCAGACACCATCACTGAACATGCAGACTCTGTTTTGTTTACAATGAAGATGCTAATACTACTGTCTGTCCTGGATCATTGTGCAGGCAGCGATATCAGTCTGGTAATGTGAATCGGGCTGTTATATCAAAAACCTTTGACACAGTATTGAAGCGCAGTAATATTTATTATCTGACTGCTGATTTGTTTCATTCTCCATTCTGGTTTCCTGTTATATTACTTTCCTCTCATGAAACCAGCTTGCATATTACTTAATTCACAATATAAACACATACATTGAAAAGGCAACTGATAATCGTCTTCATCTTAAAATGATGTGTGATATATTGCATCCAAATACATTCCTGGGGATGTAAAGAAGTCCTGTTGAATATTTAGTTAAGACTTGTTCAGGCCTCACAGGGACAACAAAAAGTTCTGATTTAGAGTAGACACAAAAAGTGGATATTCCCCACTCTCTCATTATAAATTCTCTGTTTCGATCACAATCTTCCTCACCATCCTCAGGGCTTTTGATTTCCCCTGGCCTGTTTGCATATAAAGTGCTTTTAATTTACACCCAGTCCCTTGTGAGTATGTGTTTTCAATGTTTGTTTTTTCCTTACGCTTCACAGTGAATGCCTGCATGTTTGGGTGCATTTGTCTCCGTGAATGTACGGCTTTCTCAACAATTTGCTGGGTTGTGAAACAGGAAGGTGAGCCTGACCATGTCCCATGGTGACATACTTTAACAATGCCTATTCTGCTTCCAGAGATTTGTCTCACTGGGACTGTTGGGAGAGTCAGCCAAGCATGCATTGCGTGTCCCCCTCCCACCCTCTGCTCTGTTCTGCTCTGAGGAAGATGAGATACTGCAATACCTTTATCATAGATTGATGGCACCTGTGGGTCTCTCAGCATTTTGAAATGCAACCAAACATGGTCTCTGTGCAAAGTTTCAAACAAAGATATTCCTTTTGTTCTGGGCATTTATTCAAACTCCAAAGTCCTCATCAAGCAAAGGTTAACTCTGACAAACACCATGTTTGGTTGAAAGCCTGTGCAGAACAACCCACTGAGGGAGCATCAATCTAATGAAAGCTTGTTCTTCTCTTTCCTGTTGCCCTGAACTTCATATCTGGTGTAACACCTGGTGACTTGTTGCTGCGCACAATTTGCTGCTGTTGCTTTGCACAGATCAGGAACCTGTCCAACAGCATCATTTTAAGCAGGGACTGCCAGCACATAAAAAGATTCCCATGATTCTTATTCAAACATATTTATAGGCTTTTTCAACAATCTCCGCTGGTGAATGCCAGTGACAACATGGTCTGCTCAGAGGACAGGAGGGCTGTGTGAAGGATGTGTTCATTTGATGTCTTTTTGTTTGAACATTATGTTTTTATATACTTCTCAAGACATGAGTTTAAATATTTCCATGTCGACTGTGGCAGCCGGCTCAAAGGACAGTTGTTCTCAGGAAGCAAGCGAAAAAAGGACGGGTGTGTGACTGAAAGTCAAACAACTGTTTGCTAAATTAAAGTGTACAACTGTACAGTGCCCGTTTTAGGCTTCTCAGACTCAGCTCTATGTTACCTTACTCGACTGTCCTACCTGTACTTTGTGGGCCTTAGCTGCAGTCTGAACTGAGTTGGTAATGCGCTGACTTTAGCATGTTCACAGTTGGCATGCATGTATTGTATTTCGATATAGGAAGGAGCTGTAGGGAGTTAGATTTCTTGGAACCAGGCGGTGGTGGTATCAAGCAAAGGTGTAGTACAGAGCGGTTGTGTATGTAGGAAGGATAAACAACAGATCTGATTATAGACCAAGTTGTTTAAATTAAGTTGTGGTCTTATATGGCTGGAGAGGGTATAAAACATGTGACCATAAAACAATGTCTGCCTGAATAACTAATTAAACTCTGTTACTTTCTACATTTGAAGGCCAACCATGGGTGCTTAGCCTAAATGCTAATATGACAGACAAATAAAAAAACAGAAGAAAACTGTCAAGTATTGGCTTATTGTTTTTTCCAGTACATTTCAGTGGGCAAAAGTGAGCAACATTTTTTAATTCTGAATATATTTGAAAGATATGTAGGATATGTATGTAACATGTTTTTACTCAATGATATCATCTGTAATGGCAATATTTCCATTCAAGTCAACTGTCTTATGAGTGTGCCTGCTTGTTGACAGAAACCTGGTCACAAAATAGAACTTTCTGAAGGAAAAGACAAGTAATTTTTGCAATAAGAAGCTTTGCCTGCTGGGTGGTTTTCTTTTACTATGGTTGACTCCCTCCATGGTGAGTCATTTGCCTTCTACATGTGTGCTGGTTTATAGGTAAATTAAATACTTTAAGGCCCTCTTCAAACTCTGCACTGAATTAATCCTTGCTTTACAAGGTTTGCTGAAGTCATAATTCAATAAACCAAGCACAAATCAGGGCATCTCTTTCCACAACATCTAGTTCTGCTTCTTGTATACCTGTTCTCCGTGCAAACATACCATACCAAACTCCATTAAAAAGCCAGTCAGAGAGATGGACATTGATCAGCAGAATTATGTTATGTTATGTTATGTTACTATGTCCTTCAATGTAACTTGGTTGTTACTTCAAATCTAATGAAGTCAAAATCAGATAGCATGCTGCTGATGTTGCATGCCATGGCTCATAAATGCCATGTGCCATGCAGAATGTGGTCAAATGGAGAGTTGTGGTTATTATTTGGATCATTCTGAGCTCAGTTTGCATCTGGGGCATGCATGAATATAAACATACACTCACAAAAACACACAAAAACATTTGTCTATATCTCAGTCTCTGTATCTCCTTCCCTAAGCCCACACACCTTGTAGTATGTAATATTTTGGAGCCCACATCTGTTGAGAAAGACACTGTATTTGGTTACTTGTGTGTGTGTGTGTGTGTGTGTGTGTGTGTGTGCGTGCATGCAAATGTGCAAGTAAACTGTGTGTAGTAATGTGGTCTGCAGTGGGGCAGCTCTCAGAATCTGATCAGAATCTCTTGCTACAATTGATTGCTTTGAAAACTTAAGAATTTAAACCACAATCACACCTCTTCACTCGCATGAGTGCACACACACACTGTCCCTGCATGCATTTGCATATGTGCGCATGAACGCATTCACACAGCAAACGCAAGCAGTGCCAAACAAAGGTACGGGTGCTAATGCAGTAGTGCAGTCATGCAAACACAGGCTTGTGCACTACAAACAAGTGTGGGTTCCCTGTCAGTCTGTTTGGGCTAGCACTCTCCCTTGGACACACACGCACACACAGACACACACATCAAGAGGGAGAGTTTGTGTCCCCGTCCCGTCCTCTCTGGTCTATTTCTGAGGCGACGAGAAAATGATCAAAGCGATGTGACCAGACTGCAGGAATGACCTTCTAACTGTCTCTGTAAGTGTCTCTTATTACACGCACGCAAATACACATACACACACACACACATTAATTTACACGGTCAAACTTTTACACACTCCCGCCCATACACAGGTCATTGCTCTGATAAATACACTGGGAAAAAAATGTCAAAAAAATGTCTCAACATAAACTGCCTTGTATTTCAGCCACTTGCCACTAGTGTCCGTGCCCCTCCTAGGATCTCTCACCACGTCTGGGGTGTAGAGATAAATTTAAGCAGAGGCTGCTGTAGGGACCTGTTGGTGTCAAGTATCCCCAGCTTGCACAGCATGTCAGCCATTTTTCTTCACATCTTTTCTCAGTTTCATTTGCACTGCCTTCATCGTTGGTCCAAGCACACACACACACACACACACACACACACACACTTACTACAACACTGTTTTTATTTTTATTTCCCATCTCTACGCCCTTCTTTCTTCTTGCAGCAGTTGAAATGCAAAAGAAATACTGATGTATGCATAAAATAATTGCAGAAATGTCACACAACTGTTGCAACAGCCATTACCAGAGGTGAGAGGTTTCATGCACCCACAAACACACACACACACACACACACACACACACACACACACACACACACACCAAGCAACTGGATTATCTTTCAGTGTCATAATTTATATATTCCTGGCATTTTCTGGCTAAATGATCATGCATGATTTAGCTTTATTTAAAGGTTAAACTCCACATCTGCTAACTTACAGCTTGTGATCTACATTAATTGAGGAAGACTGGAGGAAAGCATACATTAATAATTCAAACAATATATTGTCTTGATATACCAATGAAGAAAACAAACACCCAAAATAAACCAGGTTTTAGTTGTGGCTCATTTTTCTACACATGAGTAATTAAACTCTTCTATTGTCATTATCTGTTCTCCAATAAACCATGCTGTCTCTTAAATATGCACCGGTTTATTCATGTGCATGAAGAGAAAAGCAAACAAGACTCCAATTTATGGCTGTGCAGTTGTCTGCAGTGCAACAGAAAATGTCCCACTAACCAAATAAGGTCACAGTAGAGGAATTTTCACAGTAGTAGGCTGTAAAATGTAAACATCCATCCTTGGTTATCACACAATGGAAAAGTACTGTGGAACAGCAAGTAGCAAGACATAAAATGTTGTACCATGTAACAAACATGTTATATTATGATGTCACTTACAGCCTTTCACAGGGCATATTACAAATACTTACAATGGTCTTTGATGTTCAGCCGCTGCAGAAACATGAGGCTGCCAACCGTCTGCAGCCAACTGGGCATCTTACCCACCAATCCCTCAAACTGGCCTCTGTTCTTCTCGTTGGCTTCCCTTATATGATCCACCCACGTGACAGTATGATCACCTGTCTGAGTGTTTCAGGCAGCAGAACAATGTCTACTGTACAGTTCCATAGATAAATAGATAGACTGATAAAAACAGTATGTATAAAGTGTTCTCTGAGTCTGTGTGCAAACGTAAAGGTCACATCTTAAGCAGGTCTATAAATATTCAAAGGAGATGTGACTCTAGTCAATGTCTGCTCAGATTTCGCTCATCCACACACACACACACACACACACACACACATGCACATACAGCTTTAGATGTCAGGTCATAGCTTAGTTGAAAAGGCCTTGGCCAGGAACTCCTTTGGTGTATCACCATTACAGAGAGGTGTTAATAGTTCTATTGGGCTCGAAGCCAGCTAACCTCTCTCTCCCAGCTTGTTTCAAGCTCTTTCAAGTCTCAGCTGATGGTTTTTGGCTCAGCCAAACCAGGACCACACGTACACCGGCAATGTTTTCATCTTCTGACCAAGAGAGATATTGCTATAGATGATCACTCACAAAATCCACATTGGTTTTCAGCATTTTCATTAACCTGCATCTTTGTAGGTTTTCTACCTGCCAATTCCTCTCATGAGAAATGTAACAAACTATGCTATTTTACAAATTTAGTATAACTATTTAGACATTGTTGCACTGGTTACCCCTTCCCCATGTCATTCTTTATCTCCTCCCTTCTTCCCTCAGGTGTGTCTTTTCCCTATCTCAGGCCTTAGGTCAAGGGTCAGAAAGCACAAAGGTGATAAATGCTTCCAGGTCACCTCTCCTGTCTCTGGGGATCAGGGAGAGGGTTTCTGCAGTGACAGCAACAACATGATCACTCAGCTGAAGCACCAGAGCTCTGAACCTCCTGACCTGCTTGGTCCCTCACTGTCTCTGCTCCATCAGCCTCATTGTGCTTCTTCCATCTATGCCATTTACAAATGGTGTCTACTAAAATGTACACAAAAGGGGCACCCATGCACCATTATATTCCAAGCTCAAAGATTGGAACCTACCAGGTCTTGTAAAACAGGAACAAACATTACAACAAATGGACAACATCTAAAAGTTATTTTAATGTTTTCCAGTGCTACTGACAGTTTACTCTTTTTTTATGGCCTGTCTTCAATCCAGTGTTCACAATTTGGAGACAAATGCAAGATACTGAAATGTATAGCTCTGTACGACACAGTAAATGTAATGAAATTCTAGGATTTTTTTTAAATGTAGTTTTTATTCATGTTGAGAGTTCTACTTTATTCTGCATTGTTTGCAAACACATTCACATACTGTATGTACACACATGCATACACAGACACAGACAGATTCAGATTCAGATATAAGACAGTGAAATGCCTGGTGTGATTTCGAGACCGTTAACAGTACAATCTCCCTCATGCTGATCAGCTCCCCTGTCCCGCTGTGAATCGTAGCCTTGTACTCAGCCCCCCCCCCCCCCCGACACTAAAACTAATCTAGTTGACTTTCATAACTAGTATAATCTGATTATAAGTCTCCTGGTATGGACGCCACACAGAACAGTGTGGCAGAGGTCACACGCCTCTTGCTGAGAAAATGCCACAGGGCTGTGTTCTGACTGAAAAGTTTCTCCATTAAGCAGGAGATCACACACTCTGCTGCGTCACTGGAAAACAGACCAGTCTGCTGACATTGTTATTAATTATTAGATCAGCTGTCTCTGCCCTGACTTCTTATGTGTCTATAAAGACTTGAATCCCTGCTTAATTCTATTTGGAAACAATATTGTGAACTGGAGTTCAGAGTTCAGTATCTCTAATACATGTGTTTCTATCTAAAATGTTTATTTTGAATCTCACAGAAGTTTCTATTCATATATAAAAGTAGATTACACCATTTATCCATTTATCAAAGAATACACAATGATTTCAAGGTGCTTCTCATGGTAAAAGGTATAAAAAGGCATTTAAGCGTTAAGGTTTCCTAATAATAGCTCTATGTCATGTTGAACTTAAGCGCCTCATATCCTATTCCAGTACCTTAAATTGACCAATGTTTATGTTTAAACCAAGTCTGACATGTGGTGTTTCTCCTACAGCCACCACAGAGGAAAGTCCTCCATGGTTTGTTTGGGTTAGACAGCAGAGGAATGACGGAGGGAGGATGGAGAGATGGGAAGATGGGTGAGGGGATGATGACAGGGGAGTGGGGGATGTGAGTGAGCTTGGACAATGCTCTCTGAATTTTAAAGAGGGGATAGAAAAAGGCGAAGGGGAGTGGAGGTTTGGAGGATAGAAAGGATAAAGGCTGGGTAAGAGAAGAGGACAGAAAGGTGGCAGAAGGAGAGGAAAGGAGGTGGGGGTTGACGGGGCAGAGAACAGGATAATTAGAGGGAGGAGAAGAGTGGAAGGGAAATGACGGAATAAGGAACAGAAGGAAAGTGTGGAGAAGGAGTAAATCAGTGAGGGAATCAGGGAATAAAGGAATGAAGGAAGGAAAGAAAAGAGGTGGGGAGAAGGGAAAAGAGGGGGAGGAGGTGGACGGCAGGGACCTTGGTGGGGTTACATTCCTGAGGTGCAACCAGCCTGGTGCTGCTCTGCTGCTCAATGTAAACACAGGGCCAAGAAGTGGACTGACAGCCTGTCACAGTGACTCATGAGACAGAGAGAAAGCAAGCGCGGAGGAGATGGGGTGGTGTGTTTTGAGAGAATAAAATGTGTGAAGAAGGAGAAAGAGAATGGGAGCAAAAGAAGTATAAGTAGTGGTGGAGACAGATAGAAAGACTGCTGTGATGTGTACATTTAAAATGCTGACCTATTGAGTTTATAAGAGGATATCCCATCTAACAGAAGGTCCTCTTGTCTCCCCTCCTATAGACTCAACAGGTCTTACATCTCTTCTGCTTTGATGTAATCTCACATCTAGTCTATAATCCTCTTTCCTGTTCCTATTCCTCTTCTCTTTTCCTTCAGTAAACCAAGGCTATACTCATCCTTCTCCTGGCAGGTGACCACATATTGAGGTCAGAGAGACAGTATGTATCCTTGTTTAAAAATGGCTGTGTTCACTGTGCTTTGATTGTACTTTATGTGGTAAATGCATAAACATTGTTTCATTCCCCGGGCAGGTGGAAATTAAGTTACTTTTGCAGGCTAGCTGACAAATGTGATCAGGCTCATGGATGTAGCGCTTTACAATAACATTCTGATGGTATACACTACAACAACCAGTATACACTGCCAATCAGCAATGGAGATTTTTCTGGACTCTGTGGTGTCAGTACGACATCTAGTGGCAATAACACTGAAACTTACTATTGTTGGGGTAAATATCTTTTTACAGATTTTACTGTGACTAAAAGCCCCCAGTCAACTGTGTAAATTGTGTAAATACAATCTACTGAAGCAGTTACAATAGAATATTCTGACCATGTAGTGAAATTATTGAAAAGTGAGTAATTCATCCCACAACACAACAAAAAATGTATTAAACAAGTTTAATTAAATGTACATTTCGGTAACAAAGAAAACTGAGATATAGTCAAGATTGTTATGTAAAAAGAACAACTTGTCTAACAAACAAGACAACATTAGAGAAGGTGAGAATGCTGTTTTGTACAGATTTAGGAAATGAAAGCAGCCCTTGGAGATTGTTTGGTAATTCTAACGAAGGAGAAATACCGGTTTCCTTACTCAAAATAATGGGTAACAGGGTAAACGATATGCAACTTGATACAGAGAAAGAAAAACATAAAATGAAATAAATATGTGCATACAAAAAGGTTATTTTACAACAGTCACCTGAGACAAAATGTCAGAGTTGGAAAGAAGATCAAAATATGAATCATGAGGGTAACGGCAATATCATTTTTAAAGAAAACCCCCTTTCCCTTGTTATTCAGTATTTGCACCTTGTAGGGGAATACTGAAATACTGGAGATTATTGCAGAACACTTTGTTGAAACAACAAAATGCAGAGAACAAATTCATGTGCAAACAGTATTCTGACTTTTTCACAGCTTAGAAAAAACCTGGACACAACTTCGGGATCTACAGTGTTTTTCAATTATTTTTAAATTAACATTGACTGTTGTTTTGCCTTAAATAAAAAAATAAAAAAGCATCCACAAAGCCAAATAGTAAAGGCAACATTGTAGACTGGGCTATACTTAAAGTGCAACAACAGCAACAACAACAATAATATACTGTATTTAAAAATGATGAAACACAGTCCAAAGTGACAATTGTAAAAAGTGCAACAGATCCCACTTCTACTCACAGAGGTCAGAGGTCTAACTGTGCTGAGACGTGTTTCCCTGAATGACTGTTCCTCAGCATGCAACAACAATGTCACCACGAAACCAGTGGTGATGATGCACTGCACTTCAGCAGTAAAATTATATTGGTAATGAATACTTCCTCAATGTCAGTGAAATGTTGACAGCATGCAGTCAGTAGTCTCTTCGTGGTCATTGACTATTCCTGGCTTGTAACAAGCCAGTCAGTCATAAATGTAACACACACATGAGTGTGTACAGTTTTTGTTCTTTGTTCTAGAACACATTAATTCAGCACTCAAGATGCCTCATTCCCTTCATTGGTTGTATTGAGGGCGATTGATTGCCTGAAGCAAATGAAAAATAGAAAGGAAATAAGGGAGAAGGGAAGGAGAAGTTCAGTGATTACAAGATATTAGTAATACAAAATGTGAGCCATGTATATGATGTACATTACAACAATTACATTTGGAGGCAACTGGGAATTCATGAATAGCAGCATTTCATTTTTACCTAATGGAACTCTTCATCAGTTTACGTTTGACTTTACTTACAGATTAAATGAAATGATTGCAACCTTTTTAAATGTGGTCAATTGTGTCAAGTAAATGTCCACTTACCCATTTGCTTCACACTCCAAATCTGTTATTTGTGCTCCTGGAAACCAACATAGAAACTGCAGTGAGGTTTTGCCCATTACTGTAGTCATTCATACTGGCATCTTTGTATTCTTCCGAACAGATACGCAAATGTGTGTCTTTGTCTTGACGTTTCTTACCATTTTTTAATTTCCTATGCAGCACCACCAGACCAATAATAGTGAGAACCACGATGGCACAAATGGCAGTTATCACATAGGAAAAATCTTTAGGCGTGGGTGGAACCTTGGGTGTACCTTCAGATGAGAACAAATGTTTATCAGAGTCAAAAACATACAAACGGGGACCAGTTAGTTGAAAGCACAAGGCTGGTCTTATTGTCAAAACAAACTGACAATGTGTTAATGAATCCATCTCTCTATATTTTCCTTAACCTGTCTGTGAGCTGCAAATCCATTTGTGACTACAGAAGATGTCAATCAAAACATTACACATGTATAGTTTAATTTCTTAAAAGTCGTGGGCACTTTTTAGTCAAACAGGTGTGAATTTGTTTGGGACTACTTTTAGCAGTGGATTAATACATATTTGATGCACATCAGATGCCATTATTTACAGCAGCAGGATGAAGTATGTGGGGTTGGCTCAGTATAAACTACAGTGCCCATGTCCATGGCAGCAGTGGTTTGGCTCACTAATTAGTTTTGGGAATAATGGAGCTCTGTGACACAGAAGAACTTAGCTACATCAGGCTTTGATTAGAAAAAAGATACTTGTTAGTAGGATCTGTTCATTGTGGTTTTTATTCCTTTGCATTTTTTCTAATCTAAATCACCAGATGCATCCTTTAAGGGGTCAGTTCATCCAAATTACAAATAATAAAGCAAAACCACAAATATATGACTAATTGCTGGCCTGTTTAAACTTTAATGTCTCATCACAAAAACACAAACTCTAAACTCATCTGTGAAAGTCAAGCAGTCAATCAAATGATGGGATGTAAAAGTACATTTCCCTCACATACTGCTTTAGAAGTAGCCATCAATGGGGATTTATGTTAAGGGTTTTCCTATGCCTTTCACACTACCCAAACCCTGCACAGTGGATGACAGCAGATTTTGGTGTAGAAACCATTAGGACTTTAGTACTCACATGCTGAGAACATGTTTGAGGTGACGTCGCCGACAGAGCAGCTGAAATTCCACTCTCCTCTTGAGCAGTTGAAGTATGCAGTGCTGAAGCTGTTGAACACCATGGTTTGTGGATCCCTCTTAGTAATGTTGTCCCCAACTCTCCACATCTGACTCCCAGTTACGTTCCACGTCACATTGATGCCCGGGTAGCCGCCATGTGAGGTACAGTTCACCAGGCAACTTAATCCATCTTTACACTCCATTGTGGCTATAGGTTTACTGTAGTTGGCTAGAATAGAGAGACAGAGAAAAAATAGGTCGTAGGTTGTATCTCCAGGCCATGTTTACTTTAAACATCCTGCACCTTTTGTAATGGTGCAAAGTGTTTTCACAAAGCCTCCCTAGGTCCTTATTCTCCTGTGATCCTAATTTCTTTTGTGATTATCCTGAAGGGATTTAAAATCTAATCACAATGGTTGCCATATAAACATTAACTTTACAAGATGAGATGAGAAGAAAATACTGAATTTCCCATTTGTATAAACATGTGCTTCTGTGCTAGCCCTGTAATAGATAACTTGTCAAGAGTTTCCCTGCTTTTGGTCATGAACATGCTGTGATGGACTCCAGACTGATTCAACCCTGAAAAATGGGCACAGACATGGATAACATGTTGAAAGTGTAATTTCTTGGTATTTGTCAGTGAGTGAGATTATACTTTACTATAATTAGAATTTCACTGATGACATAATACTGGCTGTCATTCGGCCTAATTCTAATCAATTTCATTGGCACTACTTTCAGGTATAAACTGTGTTAGAAAGGATTTAGAGAAGTGCATATTTTAAAATACTGTATATACAGTATGATTCCATCATAGTGTTGTAAAGTGTTAGAATCCGAAACTTCTATCAAGCTAAAACTTAAACAATCAAATACATTTTTAAATGTTGAATTGAATACACTCATACCTGTGACACTGAGGTGTACAGCGACAGTTCCATCACTTACGTCATTGTACACGATATGGCAGTGATAGTCACCACTGTGCGAGATGTTCAAACTGTCCATGTGCACAGTTGTTTTGTCGCGATCCAATCTTGTGTTCTTCCATGTCGGGATTTTTCCCATGTCTCTTTCTGCATGGTAGCCATTCACATATATGTTGCCCTTCTGAAGGTAGAAAAATTTGATTGGCTTTTGCTTGACAACGGGGCAGCGAAAGGTCACATTTCCACCAATCTCCCCTCTGAGCTGAATCGGAGCAGTCATTTCTGGAAAAGAAAAGTAAGCGAGACAAAAGGGTCAGAGCATGCTGGAAAACCTTTCATGAAAAATATTAAATTGTCTTAAGGGAGAAATTAATGCATGACATGGTGCACAATCAGAACCACAATATAAGGCTATTTAAAATCTGAAATGTATTATTTTTAAGTGCAGGCAAATCAAATTGTGTGACAATTTCCAGCAATGAATATCATCCGCTCTGAAATGTTGAGTTGGTAGTATTTTTGTAAAGTACATTATATAAATAATACACCATGAAAGTCTAGACAAATCTACACAAATGGCGTGTGGATGGAAAAACTAATGATTTGTGTTGTGTAATATGAAAAACATAAAGAAAGAGGGGTTGTTTGGTGTATTACTGAGTTAAGCCAAAACATCAATTTCTTATGTTACATGTCGGATAAAATGATGAACAAAATGGTTTTCCATCTTTGAGATTTTACTTGAAATCAACGTAAGCAATATACGTTCAGGAAACTGTTCTTCTATTAGGCTTTGGGTGGGTGTAAAGGTCAGGGGTTTTCGCTGTGAGAACTCCACTTTATGACGTAGCAGACCCATCTCAGTTCCTCTTTTGCCTATTTGGCCTTTCTTATTTGAGTAGTACTAAACAAGTAGTCCTTTCATGTTTTACAGGATCTAAAAGGTCACAATATCGAAAGTTACAGTAAGCAAAAAGGATTTACTTTTTATTATCACCCTGGGTGTGGATGTTTATGGTCACCTCATGAACGCTTTAGCTCTGTTTTGATTGTTCAACAAACTCCAAAGAAAATGCTTGTCTTTAGCTTGTCAAACCTCTCACTAACCTGTCTGTCTGAAGTTTAGTGTTGTGGCAGGTAGCTGGCAGTTGTTTTATCACAACTATTCTGCTGAAAGCTGAAATAGAGTTAATGAGGGCCTGATGATGTTGGGAGTGTGAAAGTGAGTTTATGGGCCTTGCCATGCGTCATGCGTATAATCTGTTTCGATAAACAATTGGTTTCACTATAAATCCAAGTTAAAGGTGTGTTGTTGATACAGTGATATGATGAAACTGCTCACCTGTGACAGAGAAGTGACACGTCATAGTCAAAACAAGCAGCCAGTGGGAAAGCCCTCGGTTTCTTGGAAGACAGGAGGAAGAGTTTTTACATGGTTACTCAGATAACACAAAGAGATACATGCACAAATACTGTGAGGAAGTGGTTCAGTTCACTGTCTCTGGAGCCAGACTGAGCTTGCCCTCTTCTGTCCCCAACCGTCATTTTTCCAAAAACAAGTACACACTTGTACACCAATGTGAAGCTGCACACATTGTTCAGTGGTATGAATATGTGAGTATGTTTCTTTTTGGATCCATAAGGTGCTTTATATTAATTGTTGACTCCAATTTAGCGTCAAATAACTAAAACTTAATTTTAAGATGTATGGACAGAAATACTTATCACAGGAAATACATTTAGCTCAGTGAAGATTTAAAAAATTAAGTTATCCTTATCTTTGCCCTTTTATATAATCTGGGTCATGTTGCTGCCATACATATTTAGCACTGGAGCTTCAGTTGTTGACCCTTGACATAAGCAGCAATAGCTCCACTGGGAGAAGCAGGGTCACAAACTTATTGTGTTATTGTCAGATTAGTATTGCATCAGAACTATGTTGTTAACTACTGGATTGCTTCAGTAAAAGTACAATTTAAGACTTAATCACAGTTGCAATTAAGCAACAATGAGTCTGGAAACTAATAATTTGTGCAGTGATTTGTGGTTGACTGCTGCCAATCAGTTAATGGAGAGGCTGTTTGAAAGAGAAAGTATTCAATGTATTATAAGGTCAGTGACCTTCACATGAAAGTAATGCTAATTTCTATGACTTCATCCCTGGGTGTTCTATAGAAAGCATAGTGCGCCCCACCCAAATAAGAAGTCAAAAGTGCTGATAAGAGCTTGTTATATTCTGATGACCTCTTTCTCCAATGCTGTAAACATGGAAAATGCTAAACTTTCAAAATAAGTAAGAGTAAGAGTAAATAAGTAAAAATAAGTAAGTCCCAGCATTGCAATGTATACTGCTGCGAATTCAAAATCATAAAGACCTAAGAGAAAATCGCAGGGGTACTTACAGAAACCATGGATTGCAACAAGATGCCTGTCAAAAAGACAAACACATTAATCACTGTGTTAGGATTGATTATCTTTTCCTTTAATTTGGTATCTTTTAAATCGTGCAATTAGGTATACAGGAATCCACTGGAGTGGCAAGTTTGTAGTCAATCACACATGGTCTGTGGTGCAGAAATCTGTTTAGGCCAGTGGTTCCATTTCTGAAAAATTCTAGCCCCCCAACCACGCCCCTGTGACCGTATATGTAAATTCTGGGTTTAGTGTGAAGACATACATGTACAGTATCATGTATGTCAGTAAAACAGTATCTTAGAATCTATAGACAAACAAACAACAATCTTATTTGAAATTCACAGTCACTTTTGAGAAGGAATTTTCTTTCTGTCTCCCTGAAAGAAAACATCCACAGTGTTTTCAGCAGGCAGCCAACTAGAGGAAAGTCCCAGTGAGAAGTAAGATAAAGCCTCTTTCTGTTAATGTGGAGGGTGTATTCCTGTACCTGATGGGAGTTAACTGCCATCACCCTTCAGACATTGCCTTCCAGTTTACCTAATATTCTGTATGTGGTGTTACAGAAACCAAATACTGAGTATCAGTTACTACTATTCATATTTCCGTTTTTTTTTTTTGTGTGGAGGGGTTTTCTTCAAGGAAAAACACTGTTTTATAAGCGAGTAGTCAGCTAGACCTAAAATCTCAGTAAATTCCCAGGTGACAAACAATATGTAAATTGTTTCAAGTTGTTGGCCATGGTGTAACAGGATAAATAAAAGGAAAGCAATCAGTGAAAGCAATCTAAATGTATCATAACACCAAGTTATGTGTTGAAACTTTACACTGAAAACAAAATTCTGTAAATACGAAGTACTTTGTAACCAAACATAACCTTAATACAATCCACATACACCAAGTGTCATAATGAGGCATTACAGTAGCAGAACAGAAACCACATCTAAGGGAATTCCCAAGTGTTTAGTTTCTGGAAAAGTGGACTGTGAAAGTGATACTAATAGGCATAGGATTCTTGATTCATCATGATGGTTAAGTAGTCATCAATCATCATTCTTTTACATTATTAATTGAGGTTTTCCCTAATATCCCTAACTCTGTGTCTATTTGTTACACCAACATCTATAATATAGTAATTACCAATGCAATATAATAGCTCTAATACTCTCATTGTGAGACCCTACATTGATTTTCTTTGTTGAGACTGTGTCACAGAGGTGTAGAGTCAACTCAATAGCAATTTTGTTTTTTAGGCTACGGCTTGCAGTTTTATTGTATTGTACTGCACTATGTTGGAATTCCAATTTGCTGTCCACCTAATTTAGGGGGTACCATGTCAACTGATTACATTGTTATATGAAATGATTTACATATTTTTGTGTTTATGGTAATGGTGCACCTACATGCCTTGATAAGTAAACTTAATATAGCAATGGCAAAGCAGAGAGCTGTGTTTTATGACTCAGCCTATGAACAGTAATTAAATGTTGCAACATTTAATTACTTGAATGGGGATTCCCACATGACGTAACTTGATTGACAAGGCACTAGTTGCTCTGTTTTGTTATTACTAGGACACAAACCCACACCTGTCATTAAACGTTAGATATGCTACAAAACAACATACCAGTCCTCACATGAGTTTCATGTTTTTTAAATGTGGGATCTAGTGATGCTTGGCTGTGGGTAAAAAATTGAAAGGACAGGAAAATCACTTTGTTGGGTGAAACTGAGTAAATTGAGGTGAGAGATAAAACACAGGCTGATTTTCAATGTCCTTTTCTCATTTCCATCATTTAGGACTTCACAAATTATATTTTCAATATTAACTGTTTCATAATCAATTCCCATGCCTGTGATATACATATCTTCAACTCTAGTCACTTGGCCACATTACCTTTTAACTAAACCAGTCATGTTTAAAATCAGCAAATACATGTCTTTTAATGTAGCATTGATTGACACTGTTAACACTTACTTAGTTTTTTTGTGTTAATCACAATTATTATTATACACAAAAAGCTGAGTAACTGTTCATATCCTTTTAGTTCAGGAGCAAATCTCTGCATAAACCATTCCCACTGTAAGATAGAAATTCCTGCAGAGGCCAGAACGATTTTCACACACGCACACACACACTTCTGCTTAATGCCGTTTCAAGTATTTCTTTCATACAGACAACTATGTTAATGCTTCCTTCCTTTCTAACATCACTGTGACAGAACAAATAGCTATACATTCACAGCAGTAACATTAATTGTTTTAAGAGTCTTGAAAAAGGATAAAGGAAAAAACATATTTTACCATGATGTTGTGTTGCCTCCGTGTTGCTTTGTGAGCGGCGACTAAGAGAAGAGAAGTATGAAGGAGAGAACTTCCCCTTCATACACACAAGGGCGTATGGTGGAGGGGTGGAGCTGTATGACTCATCTGACATGACTCTATAATGCCAACCTGAACACGCAACACAGTCCTGTTGTACAAAACATAATATCTGCTTGAGGAAGGCTTCCACACAATCATGTGGGTCTGGTTTTGTGCGAATATGGCTCACTACATTTATGGTGACGTCAGGAAGCTGGAGGAAGCGTTTGTTTACTAGATCTGTCTCATCTGAGCATGTGACATACATTCATTATTCAACATACATGTTTTTTGAAATGCAGTGCTTTGGAATATGTCACAATTGATATAACTGCATAACATAAAGAATGGTTACAAACAATCTTACTTTGGACTTTGACTTAGCTAGCTGTAAAACAAGTCACAAGCAAGGGAAAACTCTTTACTCACTCCCAAAGTACAAGTAAAACATTCTTCACTCACAAAATAGATAGATAGAAACATACAATCTTTAAGATTGTCTTTGCTCATGAGAAAAGAAACTTTTAATAAATGCAGAACAACTGAATTAAAAAGAATAACATGATGGGAGAAGTGGAACCAATGAGTTTCCTTACTGAGAAAAACCTTTAGATTTTAGTTTGGATTAGTCTTTTCTGAGACTATAACATTCTATTTTTAAAGGAGAGACTGCCTGCATCAATAAACTAATACAAGGCAATATTAAACATGTCTCCTTTATTTCAGGATAAATATCGACTTATATAATAACATGATTTTAATCATGTTTTTAATACTACGAGCCTCTGCACTGGAATACCAATCAAGTATGGAGATCAGAAAGGAGAGGCGTTGAATCATTTATTGTCGTTATAAATGATTTCGATGATTTAAAGGCTAAAAAAGGCAAATGAAGAACAATAATCAGTATTGTAATAAATCTTAACTGAACCAAAGCACTTATTCACCATTAAACTAATAAACAGCAATAACTAACAAATATCCATCACTTAATGCATCGGGTACACAGACACCTGGAGAATTCACATGCTGGACCAACATGCTGCAGAAAACAAAGGGAGAGACTGAGCACGGATTTGCAACACCTTCTTATCTTCCAAATGATGGTTTGTCCATGAAGATTAGTGTGGTGTGAGTTTTTGTGTGATTAAGTGTACAGTGGATTACTGTGATCTGTGGCTTTTGAGTTCTAGTGGTCTGCCTTTGACATTTTGTTTCTTGGATACAGCTGGCATGCTGTTTTCATAGAATTTTACAATATACTCCCACAGCTGGTTTGCTCGGAACACCTCTGCCACTAACCACAGTTAATTATTTGTTAGTTTCAGCTTGTTCTTTGTTCTTCTCCCACATTTGGTGCAGTACCTTTTCACTTCTGTTTTTCAATCGTTTTGCTATGGCACCATGTTTAATGACAAACACTGGAGTGTAAGAATGTAAGAAGTGGATGTAATTGCTAATGTATTAACTTACATTTTAATCAAATAATAGTGTTTCTGAGCCACAGTGCATGCTTATGTCACCCAGTGTTAGCTCAGAGTGATACTCTTTGCACACTTTTCATAGTCTTTTCATAGATCCTTGCAAGTTCTCCTTTTATAGCTTTCTTTGACCTCAAGATACTTTCCACTGAAGTCAAGAAAAAGTGGTTAGAAAACAAAACCATATGTTTCATGATTGGCCCAGTTGGGAAGGGGTCGAATCCAGCTGGGTGGAAAGCAGGGGAATGCCCTGAATGGTTCAATGAATCGTCCATAAATACGTCTCTATTGCATCTGGCAGTATAAGAGGACAGGAGCAGCATAAATTAAATGTTTCTGCTTTGTGGGATGTAATGCTAATTACTTGAAAACTGTGTCATTCTTAAATTTTAGGGAGATACAGTTAACAGGGAATTCCAGGGATTTTCTATGCTATCCCCGATTCCTTTTTGACTCATCAGACTGCAGATGTTATCAGTAATGCTATTGATGTACAATGAAAGTCAAGTTGCCCATTTATGTAATATTTATGACAGAATATGTTTTTGTCAAAAGGGTAATTATCCTTAGGGGCTGTTTGCTTTATATAAAAAATAGACTGACATGAAACTATACATGGTTTAAAGGTGACATGAATGTTTGTGGGAAGTAATGGCTGTTTCTGGTAACATCTGGTAACCTAAGTGTTAAAGCTTTGTGTATTGGATGAGAGAGTATTAAAATGTTCACGTCCAGGAAAACAACAATGAAATATAAATCAACAGCATGCATACAAAATAAAGAACAGGTGACAAGGCATTATAGAAGATATTCTATTAGTTATTAATCTACTAATACCAGATTAGACACATTACCACCCACGGGCTCTCTTACAGCTGCACTTGGTGTCGAACATTTCAATTCAATTCAATTCAATTTTATTTATATAGCGCCATATCATAACAAAGTTATCTCAGGGCACTCAATCACATGGAGCCGGTCGAGACCAACTTCCACGCACACAAAGACCCAA